>CAUYLG010033106.1:0-148189 GCA_963573385.1 Cacajao melanocephalus | reverse complement strand
AGGCAGATCACGAGGTCAAGAGATCGAGACCATCCTGGCCAACATGGTGAAACCCCGTCTCTACTAAAAATACAAAAATTAGCTGGGCGTGGTGGTGTGCGCCTGTAGTCCCAGCTACTCGGGAGGCTGAGGCAGGAGAATTGCTTGAACCCGGGAGGTGGAGGTTGCAGTGAGCTGAGATTGTGCCACTGCACTCCAGCCTGGCGCCTGGCAACAAAGTGAGACTCTGTCTCAAAAAAAAAAAAAAAAAAGACGAAGCAAAAAAAGTGAGGTAATTTGAGATCACTCAGCTGGTCAGTTAAGGAGCCTGGCCTTGAACTCAGTAGCTGTCATCAGAGCCCCTGTCCTTACCCATTATACCCTCCTGCCTTGCTGAAGGCAGTATGAGGGAATAGGGGCTCATACTGCCTTCAGCATTTATTTTATGCAATAAATTATCTGAATTTCCCCCCTCATTCCTTCCCATGCAGCTTTCTGGGCTCCAGGCAAGAGCCCCAGCTGAGGCCCTCTCTCCCCGATTACCCCTCCAACTCCGCCAGCTCCTAGGCTCCATGACAGGCCACCCATCTCTTCCCCTACCAGCAGGAGACAGCTGCCTGGTCACTGCTAATCTATTCCCCAGCCAGCTGCAAACTCCTTTACCAATTCCGATAGTCAACAAAACCAGTTACTCACTCTAGTGAGTGCTTACTACTCACTAACAGTGATGCATCCTGTGTCCTCGCAACTCTGAGAGGCAGAGATTCTTGTCCCCATTATTCTAGTGAGGCCAACGAAGGCCCAACCTGCTAAGTGATCAGCAGAGTCATACAACTAGTATGTGGCAGAGTTGGGATTTGAACTCAGGAAGGTCTGAAGCCGAAGCCTGGGTGTGTAAGTCTTAAGCTTGAAGGCTGAGGGTGAGGCCTGTTTATTGCCATTCTCCAAGCACCTGTGTGTGCTGCAGGTGTTGCAAGGAAAACTGGTAGGCGGATGTTTGTCTACACCTAGGCAAATCACACCCACCAGACAAGACAGTCAGAGAATCCCCAGCTAGGTCCCAACTCGCCAGGTGAAGGAGGCTGGGAGGAGGCAGAGGAGTGAGGCTTGGAAGAACCTGCAGTCAAGCATCAGATGCAGAGGAGCAGGAAGGTCATAGGCTTCAGAGTCCGACAGGCCTGAGTGAGGATCTCAGCTCCAGGAGGACCTTGGGCAAGGCCTGAACCTGTGTAAGCTACAGTTCCCTCATGGAATTGTTGGTACAGATGGGTACGTCATCTGTGGCACCTGGCAGGGGCTTGGTAAGTGGCACCTGCCCCCAAGAATATATCCACGTCTCACCATCTCCGCCCGAAGAGAATGCTTCAGCCAGGCCTTCACCCCCACCGCTCTGCAACATTGCTCTTCTCAAGGACACGCGTGACCTCTATGCTGCTAAATTCAGCAGGCGGTTTTCCAGCCCTCATCTTCCTTGGCCACTATGCAGCTGAATCTACCACAGTTGATTTCTGTCGGCTCCTTGAAACTGTGCCTTCCCCTGGCTTTGAAGACAACACATTCTCCTAGTTTTCCTTCTACTTTGCTGGCTGTCACTCCTCAGTTTCCTGTGCTGATCCTGTCTGAACTTCCCAACCTCTCAGCACTGGAGTGCCCTAGGGCTGAGTCAAGGACCTCATTTCTTTTCTGTCCACACGCACTCCCTTAGTGACCTCACCCAGACTCACAGATTTAAATGCCATCACTGCTGATGACAACCAAATTTGTGTCTCCAGCCCAGACCTCTCCCTTGAGGTCTGGTTTCACTCATGCAACTCCCTGCTTGACAACTCTGGTGTCTCACAAATGCCCCCAATTTAACACATCCCATACTGAGCTCCTGATCTTCCCCAAAAGCCTCCTCCTTCCCACCTTCCCCATCTCAGCTAATGGCCACTCCATCACACCCCACGTCTAATCTCTCAGCAAATCCTTTTGGCTTTATCTTCAAAATAGATCTCAAATCTAATCACTTCTCGCTATCTCCACTACTATCACTTGGGTCAGAGCTACTGTCAGCCCTGATAACAGATTCCCTGCTCCCGGTCTTGTTCCCTGTGCGTCTTCTCTCTGCATAGTAGCCAGAGTGATTGTTTAAAAATAGTCAGATCACGTCACTCCTCTGACAAAATCCTGCAAAGATTCCCCATCTGAGGGGAAGAAAAAGCTGAAGTCATCATGAGAGTCTATCAGACTCCCCAGGATCCTGACCTCTTCGACCTCGTCTCCTCTTTTTCTCCCCCTGCTCAGTTTTTCAGCCACTGCCCCTTAAGGGTGTTGGGGGGGGGTGGGGAGCGGGGCGGGAAGGTTCTACCTCAGGCCTTTGCATTGAGGAAGTAGTGTTTCCTCGTGGCTGTTCCTCTGCTGTGAAATCTCTGTGCCCAGATTCTGCATTCCTCATTCCCTCCCCTCCTTCAGGTCTTTACTCTGATGTCACTTTTCACTGGAGCCTTCCCATACCCCCTATTTAAAACTACAAACTGGGCCAGGCATGGTAGCACACACCTGTAATCCCAGCACTTTGGGAGACCGAGGTTGGTGGATCACCTGAGGTCAGGAGTTCGAGACCAGCCTGGCCAACATAGCAAAACCCCATCTCTACTAAAAAATAAAAAAATTAGCTGGGTGTAGTGGCATGTGCCTGTAATCCCAGCTACTTGGGAGGCTGAGGCTGGAGAATCACTTGAACCCAGGAGGCGGAGGTTGCAGTGAGCTGAGATTGTGCCACTGCACTCCAGCCTGGGTGACAGAGTGAGACTCTGTCTCAAAAAACAAACAAACAAACAAGGCCGGGCGCGGTGGCTCATGCCTATAATCCCAGCACTTTGGGAGGCCGAGGCGGGTGGATTGCTTGAGGTCAGGAGTTTGAGACCAGCCTGGCCAACATGGTGAAACCCCGTCTCTAAAAAAAGAAAAAACTACATACTGCAGGCCTGGGGTGGTGGCTTATGCCTGTAATCCCAACACTTTGTGAGATTGAGACAGGAGGATTCCTTAAGGCCAGGAGTTTGAGACCAGGCTGGATAACATAGTGAGATTCCATCTCTAAAAAAATTTTTTTAATTATCCAAGTGTCACAATATGCTGAAATGGGAGAGTTTGAGATTACAGTGAACTATGATCATGCTACTGTACTCCAGCCTGGGTGACAAAGCAAAACTCTGTCTCTAAAAAAAAAAATTAATATAATTAGATAAAGGCCAGGCAAGGTGGCTCACACCTGTAATCCCAGCAATTTAGGAGGCCAAGGTGGGAGAATCACTTGAAGCCAGGAGCTTGAGAACAGCCTGGGCAACACAGCGAGAACCTATCTCAACTAAACAAAAACAAAAACAAAACAAAAACAAAACAGCTGGGCGTGGTGGTGTACACCTGTAGTCTCAGCTACTTGGGAGGCTAAAGCAGGAGAACACCTTGAACCTAAGAGTTGGAGGCTACAGTTGTACCACTGTACTCCAGCTTGGGCAACAGAGTAAGACACTGTCTCAGAAAAAGAGAAAAAATTAAATGAAACCACAAACTGCAGTTGAAGTCGCCCTCCCATTTCCAGCTGTCAATTTTTCTTTCCAAGTCTTCTTCTTCTCCATAGGCATTAACACCATTTTAACAGTCTCCCACTGCTAGAATATAATCTCCATGAGGGCACCATTTCTGCGTATTTTGTTAGCTGGCCTATCTCTAGGGCCAACAGAGCCTGGCACATAGGTGCTCCATAACTATTTGTTGAATGAAGAAATGAATGAACTCCACCCAGGCACAGACCATCATCACCATCATCGCTCTCACCTGGATGAATACAAAGTCCACCCACTGCTCACCTGCACCTTTCCCACTCTGCTCCACTGAGCCGCCAGAGCAAATGCGAATCTAATCATGGTATCTGCCACTTGAAACTTGTCAGTGGCTTCCCTTCTTCAACTCACCCTACTAGTCCAGTATAGTCTGAAGTCCCTGACTCCCTCCCCCAGCTTCTTGCATCTCCTCTCCTACCCTGCTGCCCACTTGCTCTCTGAACCCCAACCACACTGACCTTCCTTTAAGGCTGATGACCATCCACACTCCCTCCTGCCACAGGACCTTTGCACATACTCTTTCTCTCTCCTCTTTTTCTTTTTTTTTTTAAAGACGGGGTTCACCATGTTGGTCAGGCTGGTCTTGAACTCCCAACCTCAGGTGATCTGCCCACCTTGGCCTCCAAAGTGCTTGGATTACAGGCGTGAGCCACCACGCCTGGCCTCTTTCCCTCTTTTCTTAGCTAGCTCCTATTTGCCCTTCATGTGTTAGTTCGGTCATCACTTCCTCATGGAAGCCTTCCTTGGCTTCTCTGATTAGGATAAATTCCTTTGTTGGATACAGTCATGGCTTCATGAGCCTTTGGAACACGGTCACTGTTATGATTTTAAACTTCCTTGCGTGGTTCTTTCCTTATTGTCAGCCTCCTCCTAGATGGCGAGGAAGCTCCACAAGGGCTGGCCATGCCTACTTTGCTCACTGCTGCATCACCAGCAGCTACCACAGTGCCAAGTACATGGAGACAGTCATAAAATAGTTGAATAAATAGTACAGCACAAATAAAGTGCTATACTATGAGGCCACCCTAGCCTAAAGCAAGTGCATGTAGAAGGAGATTTTTACTCTAATGAAGAGTAGATCTGGGCTGGGCACAGTGGCTCACACCTGTAATCCCAGCACTTTGGGAGGCCAAGGCGAGCAGATTGTTTGAGCCTAGGAGTTCAGGAGCAACCTGGGCAACATGGCAAAACCCCATGTCTACTAAGAATACAAAATTAGCTGGGCATGGTGGTGCATGCCTGTAGTCCTAGCTACTCGGGAGGCTGAGAGAAGAATCTCTTGAACCCAGAGGTGGAGGCCACAGTGAGCTGAGATTGTGCCACTGCCCTCCACCCTGGGCATCAGAATCAGGTCCTATCCCCCCGTCCCCAGCAAAAAAAAAGAGAGTAGATCTATGTGGCAACTTATTGCAAAGGGATAAACACTTGAAGGGAAGCAAAACAATTCCATCTCATGAGTGTTTGGGCAGGTTCCTGGACTAAGCCACACAGGTGGACGTTAATAAAAATAATAATGAGTGTTTACTCCAGCAGCTCAACAAGAAAAACTTCTCAAGAGGCAAACAAGAAGTCTGGAACTTCTCTTGTGACCTGGCACACGACTGACCCTGAATACAAATATTTTCTTCACAATTATGCCAACCCTGATGAAATGTCACTGGGACAGTGTTATGTGGGGCAGATCGCATTAAGCCAAATTAACTCCTTGGTTCATTATCTATATAGTATGATTAATCTTTTATGATCATTCTTATTTTCAACCATCAAATATGGTCCTTCGGCTACTTAATTTTATCTTATTTTTGGTCTACCCCAGATTGTAAGGTTTTGCCACTCTTTGGTTTTATTGTGCTACGCTAATATCTACCAGAAGTATTTGTTTAAAAATGAGATAAGAGCCAGGTGCGGTGGCTCATGCCTGTAATCCCAGCACTCTGGGAGGCTGAGGCGGGCTGATCACGAGGTCAAGGGATCAAGACCATGCTGGCCAACATGGTGAAACCCCGACTCTATTTAAAAAAATAAAAATTAAAATTAAAAAAAAATGAGATAAGAGACAAATAGTTTGTATCTATTTCTTGGCACTAAGAACGTTAGCAGGGCAAAGGTGCAGTGACGGGTTGCATTGTGGGGTCAGAAAGTCCTGTCTTACTAAGAGCCTCAAGAGGGGCTGTGCCTGGGTTCTACAGAAAGATCAGGGTCAAGTCCCTCAGAGAGAGTGTCACATGTCTCAGAATGCTAACACCCCAACTCCACCCTCTGGGAGCTGGCAGTCCTTTCCTGTTGTCTATCCCTCCTCCCACCCCGACAACTCTTGCTGGGTCAAATATTCCTCTCACAACACTGATAACTCAGTCTAGCTTTTCTGTTTGCCCGCCACCCCCTGCCCCCGTCAGTGTGAGAGCTTATCAAGAGAAGAAACTCAGTCTTAGTCCTTTTTGGGTGCCCAGAGTCTTCTACAGGACCTGTCTGACACAGAGTGGGAGTTCTGTGTCTGTTTAATGAATGTCTGATGGGTGAGTGGGTAGCTGGTATGTAGATGTGTGTGAGGGGGGCTACTGTAGAAAGCTACCTAGCTAGTGTGTATTTAGACCCTCAGGCTGCTCCAAAGCCTAGTCTGTCTAAACTCTAAATGTCATATTCATCTCAGAGCCTGCATGTCCCCAGCCAGTTCCCAGGCCCAAACTAATTTACTGAAGCCCTAACATAAACCAAGCACTTCTCCTTATGTCATTTGATTCTTATGACAATCCTAAAGTTCTATGATGGCCCCCATTTCACAGGTGACAGACCTTAGACAGACTAAGTGGATTGTTATGTCAGTGTCAGAGGTAGGATTTGAACCCCGAGCTGTCTGATGGCAAAACCCTTAAAACCCTTATGTCATGCTATTTCTGGTAGGCGGTCACATCACCCCGCCCTGAAGCTCTTGCGTGTCCTCTGAAGAAGGAAGTGATTCCGTGGTTCCCCCAGGGAGACTTCCCCACAAAAGTGAAGGGTGCAGGTGGGGCAAGCAGGCACTGAGCTCAGAGCGCAGGAATGTAGGGAAGGTAGGCTCCTGCCCAGGCTAGCCCCTAGGAGGCCGGAAGTGAGGTGGGGGAGAACAGCCCACCTCCAGGGGCAGCACTAGGGAGTGCCCAGATGAGGGCTGGTTGTGGGGCGGAGGGGGCGGGGTGCAGACAGGAAGCATGGGAGAAGCAGAGGCATGAGGCAGAGAGAAGACAGAACAGAGATCAGCATCCCTAGCAAGAGTCCTCCTGGCTCTCACTGAAGATTCCTAGGTGACAACACTGGAGCAGAGAATAGACAGAGAGGCAGGCAGAGGGCAGAGACGCACGGAGAGACAGACGTGCACTCAATGCAGACAGACACCAGACAATGTAGACAGGACCTGCACAACGGTGAGACAAGACACCTTCTTCTCTCTCTCTCTCTCTCTCTCTCTCTCTCTCACACACACACACACACGCACACACACACACACACACACGCACACACACACGCACACACACACATAAAGCAGACTTACTGGAATTCAAAACTCTACACATATCTGAGGCACACAGACGTACCCACACAAGTATGGGGCCAGGTACCTCCTCTGAGGCACAGACGAAGCCTCAGAGACACACACAGCACACAGAGATACAATGTCCCCGGAATATTTATGCAGCCTCGTCCAAGTCACTTCTGCCCCTTCTGAGCAAATTATTTCCCTAGGCCCAGAGAAAGTCCGATTAAAAAGAGCAACAGCTAATGCTTTTGTCAGGCACAGCTAAACACATTAAACTTATTAGTTCATTTAATCTTTGCCACAATCCTACGAGGTAGATATTACTACCCCGTTTTACAAACGAGGAAGCAGATTCAGAGATTAAGACACTTGCTTAAGCTCCACAGCTGCTGACTAGCAAAGACGTGGTTCGGACCCGATCAGCGTGACAGTCTACCAAGCCTGCATCCCCGTGGGGGCAGCCTCCTGGGTTTCCTCTCCTGGAGAGATCTGGGCTAGGAGAATATGAGGTCGGTAGAAAGGACAAACTCTGGGGAATGCCTAATTGTGGGGCTGGGACAGGAGGGACCCTTAGGGGGCAGCATTACTCCTGGCCTGGTCCGAGCTCAGCCAGCTCTGGGAAGGAATGCCCTAGGAGGGGGGCAGCCTGCTCCAGCAGTTGGGCAGCCTGGCACTGGGGCCAGGACATCGACCTCTGTGGGTGATAAAGCCGGGAACCCAACTGAGACTGCAGATCTGAAGGAGCTCTCTGGCCCGGCTGGCAGCCATTGTTCCCAGCCTCCAATCAGGAGCACCCACTTCCTGTTATTTTAGGCGGCAGGAAATGACCCCATCCCGCAGCCGGGGCCCCACCACGTCCCTCCCTCAGCCCCAGCAGGGCTGCCCAGGCTGTTGCCCAGATGCTGAAGGCAGAGGCTCAACCTCAGGCCAAGGCTTGGAGATGGCCCCCTGAGCTGGACTATTACCACCACCTAGGTCCAGGGCTGCCTCCTGGTTCAACTGCTTAGGCTCCAACCTGGCAGGCTTCCTACAGGACCCCGGGCTCTGCTGGGGCTACCTCTGCCTGCCAGAGAAAAGATTATGGGGTCCCCAAGACCGAGATGCCCACACAAAGCCAGTCACGGGAGGGAAGCGGTCCAGACCTTGTCACTGGCTGGCTTAGCCATGATAATTCAGCTTAGAGGTTTGGGGCACAGACTTCAGAGTCAGATAGATTTGAGTTCAAATCCTGCCTCTGCCAGTTGCTGGCTGTGTGACTTTAGGCAAGTGACTTCATCTCTCTGAGCCCCATCTGTAAAATGGGGATAATGCTAGTCCCTATGCACAGGCCTGTGGCGAGGGACAAATGAGACAATGCCCGTGACATGCTGAGCATTGTGCCTGGCACAGAGAAGGCCCTTAATGAATAGGAGGTAATAAGTGGGAGATAATTAATGGGCGACAACTCGGTTCACGGGGGAGTCTCTACCTGGCCCACATCTTCTCTTACAACTGGTGAGAAGCGCTAATAAGGGCAGCAATACCGTGTTCCCTACCCGCTCCCAGGCTCTCTGCTCCCCTCAGGGCAGAGCTGCAGCTGAGAGGTGGTGGAGGAAACACTGAAGGCTGTGCCCCTGGGTGCCAGGCAGAGCTACCACCAGCCAACAAAGATGCATTATCTGGGCCTGGCTGGTTGGCTCCCTCACTAGCCCCAAGGCCCAGCAGGGACCAAGGATATGGGTCCCAGCTGCCTGTGGCCTAATTTCCAGCCTGGGTCAGACCTGAGACCTGTCCTGATGACCCTCAAGTATGGCCATTCTAGTCTGGGCCCAGCTTTCAGCCCCTTCCCTCAACTCTTCCCCACTATCCTGTCGGGAAGAGGGACCCTAGCTGGCCTGGTGCCCCTTCCACCTCATTTGCATATGCGTGACTGCACATTAGGGGCTCATTAGAGGCCTCATAATTGGGCCCACCAGCCCAAGAAGGGACTGGGAAGCTGTCAGGGGGAGGTGCCAGCCAGCCGGCTGCTTTATGTATGGCCACAGCCCACTGTGCCAGCCTCACCAAGCTCTACTCATCCCTTCAGATCCACCTCAAATGCTGCCTCCTCCATGAAGCCTTCCACAAGCGGACTCCACCGCCCATGATCACCATTATACCTGGTTTCCCTGCAGTGAACACATCTGCCTCCCTGGCCAGGTTAAGAGTTCCCCAAGGGTCAAGACCCTGATTCACTTCTCTACCGTCCACATAGCCTGGGCCAAGCTGGCACACAGTGGGGCATCAGCATAGGTGTGCTGGATAGCCAGTTGCACCCATTTCTTGGGTCTTCTCTCCTATTCCCACTGTCCCACTTAAGGTATGGGGCCCGTCTGTTCCCTCAATACACCCTAGCTCATGTGTGCCTAGAACTCCCCTCTCCCCTGCCCTCTGTCCTGTATTTACCTCCTACAATTCTAATCAATCACATCTCAGGCTTCTGAGGGAATTAAAAATAACAGCAAAAAACAAACTGCTGGCACTTATTTAGCATTAACTATGTGCCAGGGCCTAGTCTAAGTATTTTCTTTGTTCATCCTAATTAAATTATGCCAGTGTCCCTATGAGATAATTTCTAGCATGATTCTCATTTTACAGATGGGCAAACTTAAGACTTACATTAAGCAACTTACTGAGGTCACAAAGAGGTAAGTTACGAAGTGGAGACCTAAGTGGTTTGATCCCAGAATCTACAAATTGACTTCCAATCCCTGCTCCCACCCTCCCCTGTATTTCGTACCTCCCTGCTGGCACCGGTTGCAGGAGCATAACCACAATAATGATAATAACACTTTATTGCAGGTGTCTGGTGTCTGCGTGCCAGAATCCCTGAGCTACATCATCTCTCACCCTCACATTAACCCCACGAGGTTGATAACGCTGCCCCCATTTTCCAGGGGCAGAAACTGTGACTCCAGGAGGTAAGTCGCTTGCTCCAGTCCAGTCGCTGGCCCATGGCTAACTGGGATTTCCATCCAGGTTTTCTGACCCGAAAGTGGACCCCACACTTGTCCTCTACTCCATGCCACCCCGTTACTGCTCAGTGTGCACGTGCACAAAGGAACTCAAAGGGAGCAGGGATCAGGCCACATCCTCTCAGAGACCCAGACCCATGCCTCAGACTCTCACAGGGCACATGCTGTGAGCACGCCATTTACTCCCGGAAAGCCTCATACAGGACTCCTGTCACCTTGGACTTTTCTGTGTGGGGAACAGCCACCACCCTGATCCAGGTTCTTGTGCAACTCCATCTAGATCCTTGCGTATAGAAGAGTCCTCCCAATGCAGGAAGGCTATATGCATTTCCTCCCCCCAGCCCTCCCCCCACCACCCAGCCTCCCCCTGCCCCTAGGACAGCCAAGCATCTCACCCATGTTCTCATATTCAGTCTAGGCATCCTACCCAAGTGCCCTAATTATAAACTAGCCATCAGCTCAGGCTCTTTATACCCCAGTCACCACCCCCACTCAGGCCCCCAACTATACACCAGTGCCAGAGGCTCTGAGGTGCAGAGGGCCAGTAAGCTGAGGATGGACTCAGGCTGGGCCTGGATGTCCCCTCTCAGGCTCAGCCGAACCAAGACAGACCCAGCCACCCTTGTTTCTAGCCCAGCCTACAAGCCTCCTGAAACCCACGAGTCTGATGGTAGCCTCACCTCCCTGTTCTCTCAGCTCCCACACCCGAACAGTCCCCTAGAAGCACCCTCATTGGCATGGGGAGGAACCCACCCACAGACCATCGGCCCCACCTTATCCTGGGCTCTCCACACCCACACACAAACTGTTTCATCCTGGGCCCACACCCTAAGGGGCAGGGAGGTGACAGGATTAGGCTCAGGACTCCATGGGGGTGTGGGGATGCGGCCACCTCCCCCCTGAGTCAATAGGAACAGAACCTGGGTCCTCAGTAATCATGTTCTTCCCTCCCCTTCCAGGAAGAAAGAGAAATTGCCTCCCTCCAAAACCAAGCCCAACCAGAAACCTGTCCCCACCCCCTCATCAGCTGCTCCCAGATCCGAATGGGATTTGCAGAAGTCCTGGGCACTGGTGGTTGGTGGGGCGAGGGAGGGGAGGGGAGCTTTGGTGGTCTGGGGTGTGGAGAGAGAGAGAGAGAGAGAAAAGAGAGTAAGGAGGGAGGTATCAAAGCCTCAGGCTGGGGAATGATGTGGCAGGTCCGGAGAGTGCCGGCTTGTAGCCTTTACCTCATTCTCTTAGTGAGAGACTCGAGCCCCGAGAGGCTGGGAAGGAGGGCAAACAGGAGAAACAGATTTACTTCTGTCCCCGAATCGGGCTGGGTGGGCTTGAGAGTAGGCCTGGCTGCAGGGGAGGCGGCCCACTCCCCAGCTCCCGCCCTCGCCCCAAACAATGCCGCCTCCCCCTCCCCCTCGCCTTTATCCGGCGGGTTACTTGGCAGCCGCGGCTAGAGACCTCCCTCTCCCCTGCCCTCCCTCCCTTCCCCTCCCCGCCGGCCCGCAGCAGCAACAGGCCCTTTGCGCGGCAGCTGGACGGATGGGGTGGGGGCGAGGTCTGGGCCAAGGCCTGAGGGTAGGGATACTAAGGCCGAGGGCTCGGTATGCAGGGCCCAGGCCTGAGAATCCGGACCCCCAGCACACTCAGGCTGAGGTCACATGTGCCACGGGGGATGGGGAAAGGGACGGAAGCCCTAGCTCTGTAGAAGAGGATCTTCAGGGCCTGGAGTGGATCGGGAAGGGACGTGGGGGCGGGGAAGCCGAGATGGCACTAAGCTGGGGCAGAAGGGTCACCCCAACAACTCCCGCGCGGGGTCCCCGCGGTTCCAGACGCCGGATACGTCCGGCACCCGGGGTGGGGGAGGGGGCAGCTGTCAGAGGATGCACCGGGAGCCGCAGCCGCCGCAGCCTTTATTTTTAAACTTCCAAGTGGTCAGAGGGCGCGGCGGCGGAGGGGTCCCCGCCCAGCCGGCCCGCCTCATCCTCGAGCGCCCCACGGCCCCTCCAGCTCCCCGCATCTCGCCTCCGCGTGGCTCCCCGCATACCTGGGGGTGCGCCCGCCCCCAGCTCCGCACGCGGGCAGCTCTCCATGGCTGCGGCGTCACTGGGGGTCTCAGCGGCGGCGGCGGCGGCGGCCGGCGGCCAGGACAGGGGTCCCGCGGCGCATCACGCCCGGCCCGGCCCGGCCCGGCGGGCAGCGACTCGGAGGCAGGGGCGCTCCGGGGAAGGTCGAGGCAGGTGGCCCGCCAGGCTCGGAGGTGCAGTTGCCCAGGGTCCCTCGGCTGCGGCCGCGATCCCGCTCCCTGACCGGCGCCGGCCCAGTCCCGGCCTCGGCCCAACCCTATTGTACCGCCCGGGCTGGGCCTGGCCTCCCGCTGGCGCGTACCAAATCCAACGAGGGGGGATCCGCCCCAGCAGCGCCGCGGGACCCAGCCCCGTGTGTCCGCACCGCCCGCGCCGCCCCCGCCCCGCAGCTCTGCATCCTCAGCCTCCCGGCGCCTCTCCCACAGCCACGGCCGAGCGGGCACCGCGACTCCGGGACTTAGCAGCGCCAGCTGCCTCCCCCTGCTTCCGCGCGTTGGTACGCGCCACAGCGCCAGAGGACTATGTAGGGAGCGCTCGGGTGACTCACCCGCCGCGGGGACTGGGGGAGAGGGGGAGCGGGGCTGGGACTCCCTGATCCCACCCTGGAGCTTGGGGGTTCTGGCGCTGGGGCTGAGAGGGCAGCTTCGAGTCCAAATTCTCGCTCAAAACCACCTAAATCAAAACGACCCAGGGGACGTCGGGAGGCGTGAAGGAGAGTCACAAGGAGACCCCTGAAAGGGCTTCGCTTTCTCTCCCCTGCTGATGGCCGTGCTGGGGAGAGGTCTGAGAGCCTTGCTGCCGCCCTTCCTCGGGCATCCTGGGATGGTGTCTTCCCTGCTCCTCTGGGGTAATTACAGCCCTGCGCAGCTGCCTTACCCAGGTCTCTAATCTGCTGGGTCCCTCCCGGCTCCAAACTGGGTGGTCCTGGCCCCGAACCTCCCCCACCCCCACCAGACGACCCTGCCAATCTCCCCAGAAGGATTTTCTCCCCATGGTCTGTCGATGAGGGGGTGGTGAGCCCCTCCAGAATCCACTCCCCAAAGTAGCCTTGCTTCCCAGCCCCCTTGTTGGTGCCAGCTGAGATGAGGGCTTCAAGCCAAGTCAGGCCCAGCCCAGGGCAGAGTGGGGAGCTTGCTGGGAAGATGGATGGATGATGGTGTTGCTGCAGGGACCTTGGGGGGAGAGAGGGGCAGCTGGGCCCTGCCCGCCCTGGCCCTCGCCTTTATCCTGACTTCTAGAAGGTCAGTTCTTTAGTTCTTCATTGCCCAGTGATTAGGCCCAGTGAGGGGCTGTCCCCCTTGCCCCCCCCCCCCCGTGTCTCCTTCCTTTTAGCAGCTCCAGAAAGCAGCCATTTGGAGGGAGAAAGTGGGAAACAAAAGGATCAGGGGCTCAGGCAACCTGGGAGCAGCCTGTCCTGGGATGTGTGAGTACCTGGGGGCTTGGACACTCTTGGGAAGGCCTGGGAAGGGAATAGTGTCCCCTCCCGCCCAAAAACATTAGAAAAGGATGATGTTAGAAGGCCAGCAACTGGAGCTGGTAACCTTGAGCCAGTGACTTTTCTAAAATCCAATTTGATCTCCTATAAAACAGAAAAATAATAGTGTCATGAGGTATCTTGGGGTCTTTGCAAAGATTAAATAAGGCGGGGCCAGGTGCAGTGGCTCACACCTGTAATCCCAGCACTTTGGGAGGCCAAAGTGGGTGGATCACGAGGTCAAGAGATCGAGACCATCCTGGCCAACATGGTGAAACCCCGTCTTTGCTAAAAATACAAAAAATTGGCTGGGCGTGGTGGTGTGCGCCTGTAGACCCAGCTGCTCAGAAGGCTGAGGCAGGAGAATTACTTGCACCCGGGAAGCAGAGGTTGCAGTGTGCCAAGATTGAGCCACTGCACTCCAGCCTGGTGACAGAGCAAGAATCCATCTCAAAAAAAAAAAAAAAAGGATTAAATAAGACAATGCAAATGAAGTGCTGAGCACAGAACCTGGCATCTAGGAAGTGCTCAGTAAATAAGCATAATGGTGATGAAAGCGTTGATGAATGAAAGTGGATTAGGACGAGGAGCAGATCCCCCATCTTTATGTCAGTCATCTTATCTGCAGGGTGGGAACTTCGGGGATGATGGAGCTCATGGCAATCCTTTGTGAGGTCAGAGGACTCACAGCCTGCCTCTTCCAGAGCTGGACAGGCCAAACCTGAGCCAGGCAGTGACTAGACTCAGAAGAATTCAGGAACACCGATGGGGAGAGCCCTCTGGGGTGGTTCTTCTCCCACCTCCTACCCATTGTCTTGAGATTACTGCAGGGATGAAGATGGATGGAAGGACGGCTGGACGGATGAATGGATGGGTGGATGGGTGGATGGGCGGATGGATAAGAATAGCAAGATACCCACATCAGCTAGGGCTCAATAATAGTGGCCGGGTGCAGTGGCTCACACCTGTAATCCCAGTTCTTTGGGAGGTCAAGATGGGAGGATTGCTTGAAGTCAGGAGCGCGAGATCAGCCTGGCCAAACTGGTGAAACCCCAGCTCTACCAAAAATACAAAAATTAGCGAGGCATGGTGGTGTGCGCCTGTAATCCCAGCTACTCTGAAGGCTGAGGCAGGAGAATTGCTTGAACCCAGGAGGTAGAGGTTTCTGTGAGCCGAGATCGCACCACTGCACTCCAGCCTGGTGACAGAGTGAGACCCTGCCACAACAAAACAAACAAACAGCCAAACAAACAAAAAGAATGGTGGAGGTGGACATGGCAGCTAAAAATGAACAGATAGGCCAGGGACAGCCCACGTACGAGGACTTAAATGCCAAATGACTTGGAAACGAACATGGGGAGCCGTTGAAGATCATGGGGTTTTTCGGTAGAGGAAGGGTGAGCAGACTCTAGAACTGGAAATCTACTGTCTTTGGGATTGACTGTGGGGAGCTCACTCAAAAGGGACAGTGTGTGGTATTAGCCCACGTCAGGGGTTCTCAACCAAGGGCAATTTTGTCCCCCAGGGGACATTTAGCCATGTTTAGAGACACACCGAGGGTTCTCTAAACATGGCAGCTACTGGGTAGAAGCCAGGGATGCTGCCTACCATCCTACATTGCTCAGGACCATCCCTACCATAAGGAATTCTCAGGTGCAAAATGTCAGTAGTACTAAGGTTGAGGAACCCTTCCCTAGCTTGAGGGTGAGGCACTCACAGGATGCTGGTGCTGGAGACCAGCAGAGCATCTGAGAGTTAGGCAACTTAAAGGACAGTTCTCCCGGCCAGACCTGAAGGCTTTCTGCACAGCTGATGGATGAGTCCACAGGGAGTGTGGGGAGGATGGCTAAGGGGGAGCTGGAGAGCACCTGTGTTCCGTGATTCAGGCAGTCGGTGGACAGAGGAAGTGGACTCCTCTCCCTTCTCTTCCTCACTGGCCAGGATCCCTGGTAGATCCCAGGCCCTGGCAACCAAGAGGGTTTATAGTGGGCGTCTCTCTGAGTTTGGGGCTAGGTGACCCTGCATGGGGCGCCACAAATATTAGACATCCCAGAGAAGGGGCAAGTAGGGTACTTGCTGAAACCCTAACATAAGAGGCAGAAGTCCCAACAGCATTCCCTGCGGTCTTTGGTGAGGGACAGGGACCTCTGGCCCAGGGCAGTCTCCTTCAGGCAGGAGGAGATTGTGGCCCAAGGCAGTCTCCTTCTACTTCTCCTGCATGGAAACAGGCATGAGTGAGTTGTTCCTCTCACCACAAGGCTGGGCTGGGGCTGGGGACAGGTCACAGGATGGGGATCAGAAATATGTTTCTGTCCTGGCCAGGCACAGTGGCTCACACCTGTAATCCCAGCACTTTGGGAGGCTGAGGCGGGTGGATCACTTGAGCTCAGGAGTTTGAGACCAGCCTGGGCAACATGGTGAAACCCTGTCTCCACCAAAAATACAAAAAATTAGCCAGGCATGGTGGTCCATGCCTGTAGTCCCAGCTACTCAGGAGGCTGAGGTGGGAGGATTGCTTGAGCCCAAGAGATCAAGGCTGCAGTGAGCCATATTTGTACCACTGCACTCCAGCCTGGGTGACAGAGACCCTGTCGATAGAGAGAGAGAGAGAGAGAGAGAAAGAAAGAGAAGAAAAAAATCTTTTGGCCAGGCACCGTGGCTCACACCTGTAATCCCAGCACTTTGGGAGGCCGAGGTGGGCAGATCACCTAAGGTCAGGAGTTCGTGACCAACCTGGCCAATATGGCAAAATCCCGTCTCTACTAAAAATACAAAAAATTAGCCAGGCATGGTGGTGCATGCCTGTAGTCCCAGCTACTCAGGAGGCTGAGGCAGGAGAATCATTTGAACCTAGGAGGCAGAGGTTGCAGACAGCCAAGATCACGTCACTGCACTTCAGCCTGGGCTACCGAGCAAGACTCTGTCTCAAAAAAAGAAAAAAAAGAAAAAAAGAAATCTGTTTCCATCTGGTTTCCCTGGGTGGAGAAAGGCAAGGACGTTTTCAGCCTCCTAGGTTTGGTGGGGCAGGATCCAGGATGAACCCACTGGAGAGGTGAAGGAAATCACTGGGAAAGTTAACACAGTTACAGATCTCTCAGGACTGAGGCCCTGGATGCTGCTTCCACACCCACGAAGTACTGCAGGAAGTGGGAGGGGCCTCACGGTGGGGGCAGAGGAGATAGAATAGGCACCACATTCTCACTCCCATCCCAGCCTCAAGGCACTGCAGCAAGAAGGGGTCTCTAACCAACACTAGCCTTCCTGGGGGACCTCAGCCTCCAGGGCCCACTCCCTGGGGCTGGTGATGCCAGCTGCCCCTCCCACTCTAGCTGTAGGGGAGGGGGAGGAACTCAGATACAGGACTAAATAGGTTCAACCCTTTGGGTTCCTAGGAGAGAGTCTTTGTCTAGAGTCCCTGATAGGAATAGAAAGCTATCCCTTGTGTTGTTTTCTAGGGAGAAGGGGAAGAGGGTGGGGAGGGGACATCTGGTGTTCCTAAATGTCCTGGCCCCTAGAGGTGGTAGGGAGTGTTTGGGATATGGGAATGATGGAAACTGTACTGAGAATCCTCGGAACAGCTGTCTAAGTTTTTTTTTTTTTTTTTTTTTTGAGACAAGGTTTCAATTCTGTCACCCAAGCAGGAGGGCAGTATCACAAGCATGGCTCACTGCAGCCTCCACCTCCCGGGCTCAAGCAATCTTCCCTCCTCAGCCTTCCTAGTAGCTGGGACCGCAAGTGCACACCACAATGCTCAGCTAGTTTCTTTTTATCTTTAAATATTTATTTATTTGTTTTTGTGAAAGTAAATAAACAAAAGAGTAGCTATTTCATGACAGAACAACCTTTTTAAAAATTATTTTTTGTGGAAATAGGGATCTCACTATGTTGCCCAGGCTGGTCTCAAACTCCTGGGCTAAAGTGTTCCTCCTGCCTTGGCCTTCCAGTGTGCCGGGGTTACTGGCATAAGCCACTTCGCCTGGCCTAAGAAGGCTTTAAGAACCCGTCTGAGTGAGGAGGGGATCATCTAGATCAACCTGAGATGGCCCCCACCCTGACTCTTAATTCAGGACTAATGACACTGCAAATCCCAAAGAGAAAGAGATACCAAGAGGAGGAATCCCAGGCAGAGAGGCAAAATCTCAGAGGCTGTTGGACAGGCAGGGAAAGGCTCCACCTCCAGTCTCTCTAGAACCGCCCTGCTTGACAGCAGGCAGGGTGGGGTCGGGTGGCTGGCCGTGACTGTGACTCAGGTTTCTGTGGGCAGCCAAGGGCAGCCGGCAGGGAGGGGCCCAGAGCGACAGACAGGCTGGCCAACTGCAGCTTTCACCTCAGCTGTCCTCTCTCCCGGGAATGCAAGGGGCTCTCCTCTAGCCGAGCAGGCCCTTGGGGGCTAGTGTGGCCCTTGCTTTCCTCCCCCACCCCAACCAACCCTCAAGTTTCTTCCCGGAGCCCTCAGCCCTTGGCTCCCTCCCCAGTGGCATTACACAGGACAGAGTCAGAGGTCACTGCCTCGAGGGAGGCCCCAGAATATCTGGGGAGAAGGATATAATAATGATTGGTCCTGCACCCTAAGGGAGGGACTGGGGGAACCCTGGACACCAGCTTGCAGCCTGAGCAGCCCCCCAGCCCTCCCTAACCTGGCTCATGTCTGAACAGGCTGGTTGTCATGGTAAAGGCTAGGGACTAGAATACAGCTGCTACAGTAAGGTACCAGGCCTAAGCGAGCAGAGGGTGCTCAGGGACTGCACCCCCCAAGCCCAGCTCCCTCAGAGTTGACCAGCTGAGAGACCGCTGGAGCTGAAACCAAAAAGCTGTGGTCAGGGACTATAGACTTCCCCTTGGTGATGGGTGAGGGTTCAGCCAGCACATTCCCATCATGTTTCTGAGGCCTGTTTGTTGGCTTGTTTTTGGAGGGTGGCTGGAAGGGAATACACGTTTACTTTTATGCCTTTTATGTACCCAAGTTAAGGGCATTCATGGCTCACCAATCTTTACAACTGAGAGAGATTCAGCAACTTGCCTAAAATGGCAAAGCTGGGATTAGAACTCAGAACTGACGGCCAGGACAGTTAGTTTTCTGGGAACCTGGCCGTGTAGCTGTTCCGGGGGGGAGAGGGGCAAAAAGTGACTTGAACTTTATCTAAAAGATTGGATATTCCATCACGAGGCCACAGGTGGTAGAATGCAGGTGCTGGCAGCATTTGGGGTTTGGGAACAGATGGCAGTGTGAAGAGAAAGACAGTAGTGAAATGCTTGGCACATAGTAGGTCATTAAATATTTTTCTAATGAAGCCAATTCTGTGTGAGTCATTGCTAGTTTTCTGGGACATCCTGGGAACTTCTGGAGCTGAATCGCAATAGCGGAAGCAGCTAGCTCGAAAGAGGGACTTTCCAAGACAAACCCCAGCGAGAGAGGAATTTGCGAAGCATCATCTCAGAGCCGGGCGCGTGGGGAGGGGGACAAGGGGGAGCGTGTGGATGACCCAGGATTACCGAAGGCTGCGGACGCCACCCAGCGGCCAGCATGCTGCCCAGGGCGAGCTGGGCTCTACAAGCCAGGCGCGCGCGGAGCACTCCGGGAATTGTAGTTGACTGCGTTAAGAGGCGGCGCTGCCAAAGGGGCTATTGGGTGTTGTAGTCCGACGTTTGTTGGGCGGGAGTTACTCACGTCGGCCGGACCACGAATCCCGTGATGCCCCGCGGCAGGCCGCGCAGGCGCAGTGAGTCAGTACCGGTCAGTCCTGTGGGCTGAGGGGGAGCAGCTCGGCGAGCGGTGTCTGCAGGGGTCGCCGAGCAAGCCCGTGGCTAGGCGAGTGGGGCGGGGCGGCCGGCACCATGTCGAGGCAGGCGAACCGTGGCACCGAGAGCAAGAAAATGGTAACTTGGAGCGCGTGACCTCGGTGGGCGGGGCGAAATTGAGATGTACGGGGAAGGGGCCCAGCGCCGAGCGCGAGGCGCGATTGGAAAAGGGCCCCCCTGTGAGCTCCGGCTGGGGGAAGCCTCTTGCTGGGTTACTCCGGGGGCGTCCCAGGCAGGTTAGGGGACCGCCGGAGAAGTTCCCCGGAGGAGACCCCTTTCCTGTGGAGACTCCCGCCCCCAAGACCTGAGTGCAGCTCTGTCCTAAGCCAACAACAACGACGGTAATAAATACCAGTAACTACCACTTACTGCCCTCTTACTGTGTGTTAGGCACCGGGCCACGCACTTTACATGCATTACAGTATCTCAGTTAATCTGCAGAGTAGCCCCTATCAGATGGATAACATGATTGCCATTTTACAGCCTGGAGAGCTTACGTAATTTGCCCACATCCTGGGAAGTTAGGATTTGGACCCGTGTCTAACTCCAAAGCTAATGTTTCAGACTGTTAGACTGTACTCTTAGGCTATAGTGTCTTGCACTGTGGCATGGGTATTGTGAGAGATGCTCAGATAGTGGTCATGCCGGAAAGGAACGTTCTATTCAATGGAATAAGAGGTGGCCCAGAGTAAGCAGTGAGTGGTGCCCCTCTAATGGAGTGGGTGGCTCCCTTTCTCTGGGAATAGTGGGACACCATATGGTCCTATAAAGTTGGAGTAGGTGCTGGGGCTGAAGACTAAGGTCTTTTTCTCCCCAACCAACCCCCGAGATGAAGTCTTGCTCTGTCTCCCAGGCTGGAGTGCAGTGGCACGGTCTCGGCTCGCTGCAACCTCTACCTTCCGGGTTCAAGCAATTCTCCTGCCTCAGCCTGCCGAGTAGCTAGGATTACAGATGCCCACCACCACTCCCGGTTAATTTTTGTATTTTTAGTAGAGATGGGGTTTCACCATGTTGGCCAAGCTGGTCTCGAACTCCTGACCTCGTGATCTGCCTACCTTGGCCTCCCAAAGTGCTGGGATTACAGTGGCCTCTAAGGTCATTTTTCTTTAAACTAAGAGACCTTCCTCCCAGCAGGCCTTCCTTTTCTTTGCCTTTTTTTTTTTCTTTGAGACAGGGTCTCAAATCATGCAGTGGCCTGATCTCTGCTCACTGCAACCCCAACCTCCTGGGCTTAAGCAATCCTCCCACCTCAGCCCCCAAGCAACTGGGACCACATACCACCAAGGCACACACCACCAAGCCCGGCTAATTTTTGTATTTATTACAAAGACAGGGTTTTGCCATGTTGCCCAGGCTGGTCTTGAACTCCTAGGCTCAAGTGATCCTCCTGCCACAGCCTCCCAAAGTGTTAAGATTACAGGTCTGAGCCGCCATGCCCAGCTTTGTTTTAAATTTAAAAACAATATCAAAGCTGGACATGGTGGCTTGTGGCTGTAATTCTAGCTCTTTGGGAGGCTGAGGCAGGAGGATGGCTTGTACTCAGGAGTTTGAGACCAGCCTGGGCAACATAGTGAGACCTCATCTCTAAAATAAAATAAAATAAACAATATCTGAGGTTGCATGCTGGCCAGATCGAGGCCCTTTTTTTGACACTCCTCTCTTGATGGGATGGTGAGACTTCCCTCTCACCTTGACATCTTAAACCAGGAGCAGCCACCAGAATGGGCTGCAGGAAGCCTTGTTCTTCAGATTAGTATTTAACCCCTTTCAGACCCCTTTTGAGAAACTGATGAAAGCTATGGATCTTCTCCCCTAATATTACATAGGCAGAAATAGGGAGACAGAAATGGAGACAACGCAGGGGTATATTACTGTCTGGGACTGAGCCCTAGTTTCACCACTTACTTGCTGTGTGACCTTGGGCAAGTTTTTGCACTGTTCTGAGCATCAGCTTCATCTTTTTTTTTTTTTAAGAGGTAATAATAGTACCTATATTATAGCATTGTTCTGAGGATTGAGTGAATGCATGAAAAACTAGCAGTGTAACCATGCATCTAAAACACAGTTGACACTGTCAGCTAGCATCCTCTTTAGTAAATATTTAGTAGACAAACATGTACATAAACATTTACTTACATTTTGTGGGTCTTTGCGGGCCTCTAAAGATACTTCTTGGATTACAGGTTAAGAATTCCTGTTTTGTCCGGGTGCAGTGGCTCATGCCTGTAATCCCAGCACTTTGGGAGGCCGAGGCTGGCGGATCACAAGGTCAAGAGATCGAGACCATCCTGGCCAACATGGTGAAACCCCGTCCATACTAAAAATACAAAAATTAGCTGGACATGGTGGCACGCACCTGTAGTCGCAGCTACTTGGGAGGCTGAGGCAGGAGAATTGCTTGAACCCAGGAGGGAGAGGTTGCAGTGAGCTGAGATCGCGCCACTGCACTGAAGCCACTGCACTAAAAACCTGTTTTTAGGCCGGGCGTGGTGGCTCATGCCTGTAATCCCAGCACTTTGGGAGGCTGAGGTGGATGGATCATGTGGTCAGGAGTTCGAGACCAGCCTGGCCAATATGGTGAAACTCTGTCTCTACTAAAATTAAAAAAAAAAAAAAAGCCTATATTTTGAGGAAATACCAAGAGTTTATTATAAAAGAAGATTTTTTTTTTTTAATTTTTAAGACAGAGTATAGTGGTGCGGTCTTGGCTCAGTACAACCTCTGCCTCCCAAGTTCAAGCAATTTGCCTGCCTCAGCCTCCCAAGCAGCTGGGATTACAGGCATGCACCACCATGCTTGGCTAATTTTTTTATTTTTAGTAGAGACGGGGTTTCACCATGGTGGCTAGGTTGCTCTCGAACTCCTGACCTCAAGTGATCTGACTGCCTCAGCCTCTCAAAGTCCTGGGATTACAAGCGTGAGGCACTGCACCCAGCCTTCGTTTTTTGTTTTTTGAGGCAACTATAGCATAGATTTATTGAAAGTACCCTCCACAGAGCAGGAGCAGGCTTGAGCAAATAGCTCAAGAGCCACCTAAATTGTTAATATGCCCGAGTAACTAGATTTTAGTCTGTGTAAACAGAAACAGCCCTTTTGTCCAGTAAACTTTTCCTGAGCCCCAACTATATGCGGAGCTCTGTGCTAGGTGCTGTGGGAGATGCAACAATGAAGTCCTAATTTTTAACATTGAGAGCACGTACTCTGTGAGGGAGACAGAAATGTATACCATATATACCATGTCTTCTAGCAGTGGAAAAATAAAAAGAAATATATACCATACAGAGGTATAGTACTGCCTGCAGCTGAGTCCTAGTTTCACCACTTGCTGTGTTAACTTGGGCAAGTTTGTTCATTATTCTAGCATCAGCTTCGTCATCTTTTTTTTTTTTTAATGAAGTAATAATAGTACCTGTATTATAGGGTTGCTCTGAGGATTAATTGAGAGAATGCATGTAAAGCTAGCAGTGTAGCTGTGCACCCCGAACCTTTACAGAACACAGTTGACACTCAGTAAGTGTCCTCTAGATGTGTTATTAGTAAAGCTAGTAGCCTTCATGTGCCTGTACGGGGGTTGGCTGTGGAATCCCATGGACATGAGACCTACCCTTCTCTTGTGTCAGATTACTGTGACCCAACCCAGTGTCTATTCCCCTGAGCTGAGGTGAGCTATTACTTAAGTAGAAGCACTTAGAGTCTCCATGACAGAAGGCTGAAGGGTAAGAGAGATGGCTGGATTTAGTCTTGCTACTGATCCTCCTTCTCCAGCTGCTGGAGAGGATTCACACTGGATTACCTATTTTGACAAAAATAGTACAAGTCTTGGAGCGTTGGTTCTAGAGATCAGCCCACTTAAGGAGATCTGACATTTTGTTTGGGGCATTAACTGGAAGAAAGGCCTTCCGAAAACCCGAGTATAGGGCTGGTTTAATTTACTTTGTCCAGGTTATGCCTGGAGTCCTTGGAGATCATGTTAGCATAGCTGCTATAAATCCTATGTTTCTTGTCTGCAAAGCACATTCAAGTCTATCTCACTAGAGCCTACCAACAACCCTGTGAATGGCAAGACAGATTTTACTGTTACTTTTTTTGAATTAGAAGATTGAGGATTAGTTCAGTGAATTGATTTACCTAATTACTCACAGTTGTTAAGCAGCAAGTCCAGACTCAGAATCAGGTTTTCAGGATCTTGCTGTATCGTCCAGGCTGGAGGGCAGTAGTGTAATCACAACTCACTACAGCCTTGACTTCTCAGGCTCGAGCTATCCTCTCACTTCAGCCTCCCTGGTAGCTGGGACTACAGGGATGCATCACCATGCCCAGCTAATTTTTTCTATTTTTTGTAAAGATGGGGTCTCACTGTATTTCCTATGCTAGTCTTAAACTCCTGGGCTCAGGTGACCAACTCTGACCCCCACCTTGGCCTCCCAATTGCTGGGATTATAGGCATGAGCCACCATGCCCAGCCAGAAGGTTGTTTATATTGATTCAAAATCTCCTTCCTTATTACTTGTCCTCCTTTTTTTTTTTTTTTTTTGAGATGGAGTCTCACTCTTGTTTCCCAGGCTGGAGTGCAACAGCTCTATCTTGGCTCACTGCACCCTTTGCCTCCTGGGTTCAAGTGATTCTCTCGGCTCAGCCTCCCAAGTAGCTAGATTACAGGCACCCACCACCACGCCCAGCTAATTTTTGTATTTTTAGTAGAGACAGGGCTTTGCCACATTGGCCAGGCTGGTCTTGAACTCCTGACCTCGGGTGATCTACCTGCCTCAGCCTCCCAAAGTGCTGTACTTGACCTCCTTGAACCTAGTTCAGGGTGCTCTCTAGCACTACACCACGTGGAACCAGTTGAAGAATAAAAATAAGTATGTATTTCTTGGGTACTACTGTGCAACAGGTGCTCCACAAACATTATCTGATTGGAATTTCATTGGAATTGCACAGTAACTCTGAAAGGCAAGTAGCATTGTCATCATTTTACAGATGGGAAAACTAATGCTCAGGAAGATTAAGCATTAGCTTAGCATAACAGCTTTTTACAGGATAATGTTCAACTAGAAGAAGGCTGTTGAGTCTCAGTTACTTAACCTGTCACCTGTAAAATGGGGATGAATAATATTTGTTCTGCTAACCTTTCATGGTTGTTGTGACAAACTGTTATGAAAATAGATGTGTTGCAGAAGAGATTCATGTTTCTGGTGGTTGCAGAGATGTGATGCTTATCGTGAAGAAAGTGGGCTGGTTGGACTAGCTGCCCTTTATGATTCTATGAGAACTTTTGTTTTAAAGGTCAAAAGGGCTGAAACCCAGCCCAGGTCTTCAGACTCTGCAACCTCCTGTTGCTTCTCTGATTTCCTCTTCTGTTCTCTCTTGCTTACTATTCTCTAATGCCAAGGGTCTCCTGCTGTTTCTCGGACACACCAGGCATACTTCTACCTCAGGATCTTTACAATTAGTGCCTAGAATTTTTTCATCCAGGCTTACCAAATATCACTTTAGTGAAGCCTTCCCTGACTACTCTATTAAAATTAACTGCCCCCAACACACGTATACATACGTAAACAGCCCCTAATCTGGTTTTGTGCTTTATTTTTCTCCATAGCACCTATCACCAACTCGCAAATCATGTCTTTTATTTGGCTGTATTGTCTCTCTCCCTCCTGTTAGATAGCCCTGTATGCAGTAAATGTTGAATAAATGATTTGTTTTTCCTATACCATAGCCCCACTCCTATTTTATTTGTTTATAGTTATATTTATTTTTATTTTTTGAGACAGGATCTCACTTTTTTACCTAGGTGGGAGTACAGAGGTGCAATCACAGCTCACTGCAGGCTTGATGTCCCAGGCTCAAGCCATCCTCCTACCTCAGCCTCCCAGGTAGCTGGGACTATAGGCATGTGCCACCACGCCTGGCTAATTTAAAAAAATTTATTTTAAAGTTGGGGTCTCAGTGTGTTGCTCAGGCTGGTCTCAAATTCCTGGGCTCAAGTGATCCTCCTGCCTCAGCCTCCCAAAGTTCTGGAATTACCAGCATGAACTACTGCACCTGGCCCTTACTTCTATTTTTAAAGCATAAAGGCCTTTTAAGTTATACATTTATGTCACTCACAATTCTACAACTGCTTAGTTCGTAATTGAGGATGAAGACAGACTTGCAAATCAAGAGAGGGTATGGAGAGCCTAACTCAGGGATCCCATTCCCAGAGCCCAGGTATATTGATTTTATAACCACCAACAGATCTGTCCAGGACCTTGATTTTTCTTATTGGTAAATAGGGGGTAGCCGCATGTAGAAGAAGGTGCTTGATACCATCATGATTTGTTTGTTACTTGGCATCATGGTGGGCTGAGGCTCTTGGAGTCTCCATCTAAGGGCTCATTAATAATGAAATGAAAGCTCTCCTGATTTAATGCAGTGGTGCCAATTCCCTGGACTGGTAACTGCTGGATTGTTTCCATCCATTCATACCCAAACCATTCTAGTGCCAAGCCCTTGACTTTACTAAAAAAAAATCCTTCCCCGCCTTAACAGCTTCCCCTTAATTCCCATATTTGGTAAATAGTCTCTTGGAGACACTGATGTGACTGTTTTAGTTGAGTTCAAAGGGCCTCCTGATCCTGAAACTGATTTTCTTTGACTCTAGTGCAGCTAAGTTTTTGGGTATTTTTTAAATTTGTTTCTGTTTTTGTTTTTTTGAGGAGGGCTTATTGCAGTTGTGGGGAACAGTGGGTAGGTTGACCATTGTCTTAGAAACCTTTGATTTCTTTTCCCCCCAAATTACTTTTTTCCTTTTTCTTTTTTTTTAAGTGGAGACAGAGTCTCGCTCTATCACTCAGGCTGGAGTGCAGTGGCACGATCTTGGCTCACTGCAACCTCTTCCTCCCGGGTTCAAGCAATTCTCCTACCTCAGCCTCTCGAGTACCTGGGACTACAGGCACAAGCTGCCATGCCCAGCTAATTATTTGTATTTTTAGTAGAGACGAGGTTTCACCATGTTGCCCAGGCTGGTCTCGAACTCCTGAGCTCAGGCAATCCTCCCACCTCGGCCTTCCAAAGTGCTAGGATTACAGGCATGAGCCACTGCGTCTGGCTACTTTTTTCAATAGTTAGCTGTTTGTCTTTGGGCACATTCTTTAACCATTCTGGGTCTCAGTTTCCTCATCTCTAAAGTGGGATTAATTCCTGCCTTTCCTAGATTACTGTGTTATTGTAGGATAGAAAATGAGATACAAGTAGAATGCAGTATTTAAGCAAAAGGCATTCAGCTTATTATTCTTACAGTGCCCCCATCATCAGGCCATGGGGATGGGGTGAGGAGCATTAGGTTCTGAGAGCCCGGACTTTTACATTTCTTAGAATTTTTTTCCCCAGAAAACTTGAAGAGAGGAAAGTTCTTTGCTTCAAATCTGACAAGCTTCAGATTGTCAGTGGGTGGTTATCAAGAAGCTGGTTTGTAAATGCCTGTTTCAGGTCTTTCACAGTATCTTGTGAATGACTGTTGATCCCATACCAGATTCTGGTGACCTGACCTGAGGCTTGACAGCTGTGGTGGAGACTTGGGTTGGCAGAAGCCTACCTTAGTGTGTTGGAAGAGTGATTGCTTAGTGCATAAGGTGCCTTCTACAGCCCATTTTGCAGTAGTTCTGGCTGCAGCCCTGCCGCTTTGACCTCATGGGCCAAATTTCCTGGCTCCTCTGTAGGGGATGATGTTCTTTCCCTCCAGACACAAGTGGAGGGAATCCTGACAGTTACATCAAGACTGATCCAGACTCTCACCACACTTTCTCTTTTGTGCTGCTTGGTCCTGACTGCCTTTTGAATCTCTTTTAGAGCTCTGAGCTCTTCACCCTGACCTATGGTGCTCTGGTCACCCAGCTATGCAAGGACTATGAAAATGATGAAGATGTGAATAAACAGCTGGACAAAATGTGAGTGAGCAGCTCCTTTACAGGAGAGACAGAAATGGGGCCTCCCAGCACACTGAGTCTGTATTATCCTTTAGAGCTTAAAGCAGGGTTCTTTCTCTTTCTCAGCCAACATTTTGGGTACATTTCCCACTGAACTCACTTATTGGAATGTTTTTGAGATTATCCCCATTTTTCCTTTACCACCAACAACCTTATGTTCAAAGATAAGATATTTAAACTCCATCATAGTCTCTTCTCTCATTTCCTCTCCAGGGGCTACAATATTGGAGTTCGACTGATTGAAGATTTCTTGGCACGGTCAAATGTCGGGAGGTGCCATGACTTTCGGGAAACTGCGGATGTCATTGCCAAGGTCATTATTCTGGGCCACCTATCCATGCTGAAGAATTACTGTTGGGAGGCACTGCTTACCACTCTTTCTATCTCCCTTAGAGAGGCCCTTACTCTCCCAAAAGACTGGGTAGGCAGCTCTTTGGGCCAAAAAAGCATTCCAGGTCGTTAGGGAATAGCATAGATTATTTAATCCCTGTGGGTTAAAGCCCCACTGAAATCAAAGCCTGAGCTCTTCCACCATGAAGGTGTAGCAGAGTAGCATGAGGTAGAGAATACAGACTCATAAACCTGGCTCCGATACTTACTAGTTCTGTGTTTAGGTAAGTTACTTTTAATTTTTTTAATTCCCAGTTACCTCATCCATAACATGAAGAAAATGAGCTACCTCACAGGGCTGTTTTAAGGAGTAAATAAATAATGGATGTGAACATTTAGGTAAAATGCTAGTGTTTAGCACAGCTTTGTGCATATAGTAAATGTTTACTATTACTAGTATTAGTGCTATCTATTATAGCATTAATAAATGACATAGCAGCTGGGCATAGTGCCTGTAATCCCAGCACTTTGGGAGGCCGAGGCAGGTGGATCACGAGGTCAGGAAATCAAGACCATCCTGGCCAACATGGTGAAACTCTGTCTCTACTAAAATACAAAAAATTAGCTGGGTGTGGTGGCACATGCCTGTAATCCCAGCTACTCCAGAGGCAGCGGTAGGGGAATCACTTGAACCTGGGAGGCGGAGGTTGCAGTATTGAGCTGAGATGGCGCCACTGCACTCCAGCCTGATGACAGAGCAAGACTCCGTCTCAAAAAAAAAAAAAATGACATAGCACCCATAACTTCGTGGTGTCAGTTGCCTAAAAATTGGTCTTTCTGTTGTAAGCTTGCTGGTCATACCCAAATCCTAAAGAGGATTGACAGTGGAGAGAGCTTTGTGAGAGTTTAGAATTAGGAGGGTGGATAGAGTAGGACATTTTCTCTGCCTAGTAACGTGTATTCACTTTCAAGAAGGTGCATTCAGGTAGCACAGTCAAGAGGACAGGGAAGTGGGTTAGGCCTCTCTGCACTCAGGCAGCCACCATGTCAGAAGATGAGTGCTCCCTGAGTGCTCCCTTCCACTGAGAGGTGCAGGCAAACAGTGAGTGAGTTGTTGCTTACTTGTATGATGCCTAGGAAAGAAAAAGGTTTCTGGGAAAACAAAACAACAGCCAAAATTGTCTGATGCCATGAAGGGGAGGGGTAGCATCACGCACAGACGCTTCTCCTTTGTTGCATGACTATCTAAAGCCTCCTCATCTTGCGGAGACCATGGGTTTGTGCCTGAGCCACTTACTTCCCCTTTGCCAGTTCTGTCACCCTCCCTGTGGTACAGTTACTGCTGCTTTTCCCCAAAGTGCTGTTGTGTGTCCCCTGACAGGTGGCGTTCAAGATGTACTTGGGCATCACTCCAAGTATTACTAATTGGAGCCCAGCTGGTGATGAGTTCTCCCTCATTTTGGAAAATAACCCCTTGGTGGACTTTGTGGAACTTCCTGATAACCATTCATCCCTTATTTATTCCAACCTCTTGTGTGGGGTGTTGCGGGGAGCCTTGGAGATGGTGAGTACAGCTCTTTATCTTCTGGGACACCTAAAACGCAATAGGGACTTGTAAGTGTTGAAATGAATGAAAGAGAGAAAACAAAGGGCTTTGGCTCACCCGAGCGCTTTACTGCCTGAGGTGGTAATGCTGCTGAGGTAGGATCCAAGTCAGACATCTTTACATGGTGATGCTCCTCCCTATCAGCCTGGGACATAGTGCTGTCAGGCCCCAAAGCCAGGAACATCCATTGTCAGATTGGTTTATTTGGTGACAGTCTCAGTCTTGGGTATTCTTTGTCAAGTTTCTCCTTAAGGGTCAGGGCCACTGTCTTCTGCAAGGGAACATTGGTGGTGTCAATCCTGTCTTTGTGGGAAACGAACCCTCCATGCTGTGGATGACTCAGTTATGCCCCATCCCCACTGGTTCCTTAGAGGCTGTGGTCAAGCAGCTACCCTTTCATTTTCCCACTGTCCCCCAGGTCCAGATGGCTGTGGAGGCCAAGTTTGTCCAGGACACCCTGAAAGGAGACGGTGTGACAGAAATCCGGATGAGGTTCATCAGGCGGATTGAGGACAATCTTCCAGCTGGAGAGGAATAATCATCCCTGGGACTCCAGGATAGCCAGCAGGAACACTGTTGGAATCAGCAGGCCTCTGTGCTTCCTCTGCCCTCCAGAACTCAGTGACTCTTGAACACGGATGTTATATATTCTTATAACCTGTTTCCATTCTCCATTCAAATAAAGAGCAGACTGTGATATAGTCCATTTACCCACGTGTGCACATTCAGGAGCGACATTCTTTGCTCCCATTCCCTTGAGAGGGGCTGGATGTAATCACCCTTGGTTGGACTAAAAAGAACTCAAACCATTTTACATTCCTGTTTGAATTTTCCAAAGCAAAACCCACTTTGACCCCATTAAGAGGCAAGCCTGGCACATCTATCCCTGGGCCTTTAGAAAGCCATTTGCCTCAGATGGCTATAGGGTTGTGGGGTGGAGGGTGGAAAGGCTGGGAGGGAGTGGGTAGGAATTGCTAACTGTAGTGTGACACACCATAGTGCTTGCCAGGAAAGGAGCCAGTTATGCCAGAAACACTGACTTCTGGGAAGCCACCCAGGTCTCATTCCTCCCTGCTGTTCGGAGGCAACATCTCCTCTTTTTACAGAGGGTACATCCTTTTTTCTTACAAATTCTTCAATAAAGACACATTCTTGAGTGAAATCCCAATCATGTCCTGTTTTCTTTCTGCTTATCATCAGGTGTTTTGTTAAAAGGGTGTGAGGAGACAAGGTAGGTTTGTGGGCCCTGCCTTTCTTTGACTTGATTTAGCAGTGGCTTCTCCCCACAGACCAGAGAGTCTAGGAAACCTGGGAGCCAGGATAAGCAACTGAAGCCTCTTCAGAGTCGTTTTTGGCTCTAGTGTCTGCAGCAAAATCTAGAAGCAGACCATTATTCCAGATGTACCCAAAATGAACTGTCCCGGGCACTTGGCCACCAAGTTAGAAGGTTTAGCTAGAAAGGCCATGTAAACCCTGTTGTTGGGGTGCCGTTTATTGAGTGCTTACCACTTGAAAGACACTACTGAACACTTTGTATGCATTAGCCAGCTCACGAGAATTCTATTTTTAGAGTGGAGGCCACAAGTTGCCCAGGTCATACGGTAAATGGAAAAGCTAGGGTTCAAAGCTGGGCCAAAGGGCAAAACCCATGCTCTTAATGAAGAGTCTCTCTCTTTTTGAGATGGAGTCTCGCTCTGTCGCCCCGTCTGGAGTACAGTGGCATGATCTTGGCTTATTGCAACCTCTGCCTCCTGGGTTCAAGCTATTCTCCTGCCTCAGCCTCCCAAGTAACGGACTACAAGCACGTGCCACCACGCCTAGCTAATTTTTTGTATTTTTAGTAGAGGCAGGGTTTCACCATGTTGGCCAGGCTGGTCTCAAACTCCAGATCTTGTGATTCGCCTGCCTCAGCCTCCCAAAGTGCTGGGATTACAGGCATGAGCCATCACCCTCGGCCCCAAGATTCTCTTTTGCTGCCTGGTTAGCACTGTTGGGGAAGAAGGGAACAGGCCCACAGCTGCCTCTCCCAGGCTTACAGAGCTTGGGATAGCCTTTAAAGAAAGGGAGGAAGCAGAGATTGTGGCAGGCTGTGTTTTGTAGCACTATTTTTGGGGATACCCTAGGGTCCTGAGGTCTAGACACTCAGGTTGTTGGAGGGAAATGGGGTCCCATGCCTTCCCTAAAGTTTGTGTGCAGGTCTGAGATGAGGGGAGCCAGTTTTAGATGCACTGTGCTTGAGATGTGTTTTGATTGTGCAAGGGTAGGACCAGGGTTCTGAGACACCACTGGGGGCAGTTTGCACAGGACTTACCTGCTCTAACAGGGTTTGACCACTGAGGAAGGATGGTCAGTTTTGTGTCCCCAAACATAGGGACATCCTCTGAGCCTCTTTATGTCCCCCTCCATATTACAAGCATGAGCTACCATACCTGGCCTGCTTTCTGCATTTTACAGATGAGGAAACTGAGGCACACAGAGGTCAAATGATGGGGTCCCTGGGTCAACTTGGGGTCCCAGGGCAGTTACTCAATTTTGGTCAACTCAGTGTGGGGCTCAGTCCAGTCACACCGGAGTCTGAATGAATGACAGAGATTAAGGGAATGAACATTGGGGCCCAGATGTGGAAAGCTTTATGTAGTGTCCGGACCCTGCCAAAAAAAGTCAGCTACAACACCCTTTCCCTTCTCCAGCAGTACCCTCGCCCTTCCTCTCCTCCGGGTACCACAGCCTACTTTTGAGCAGCGGTGTGTATGCCGTGAGGTTTTGGATATTTCCTTTCCCAGTTATTAAACTTGGGCAACATTACAGGATTAGGGAGCTGTGGAAACAAAGCTCCCATAGTGACTTTTCCCAGTTACAGCCCCACAACTGGGGCTGAGGGAAGGAAAGGGCTGGGGATGGCAGAAGTATTTGAAACTTGCAAGCCCCAGCAAACTAACTTCCTGGTCCCCACCCTGTCGTTGATTGGTTGTAGATTACACATCCCTTTCTTACTGTGACTGTGAGGCTGAGACAGCCCCCTAGGCTAGGCTATTCCCTCCCAGCAAGATGGGGCAGGTGAGCCTGGCTATATGGGAGAGGCTGACTAATGAGGATTTCTGGAGAGTCTGACTCATGGCAGAGTTCTGGGACTGGAAGGTTGATGCTGGTTGATGCTGGTGGCCTTCGGTCCTGGGGCTGGCTGGGTGGCGCTCTAAGGAAAGGTCTCGGTCTGCAGTCTTTGGCCACTAGGGGTCTCCAAATCACCACTGTACCATCCCAGAGAGTGACATTGGACTCCTGGTTTTCAGAATTTGCTAGAAGATGCAGCTGATGGAGCAAATCTTAGAGGCTGACAGGAGGCTGGAAGTGTCCCCCTCCTCCAGTCACCCTTACAGGACCTGAAAGCAAAGCTTACATATAGCTACCAGGGTAAGCGCCTGCCTACTGGAGCCAGGGCACTGGAAGAAAGCATTAGCCAAGGACGTCTGACCACATACATGCTTCAAACTCTCATGCTGGACTCCTGAGTTGTACAAGCTAGCTAGCTCCAAGCCCTTGCCCAATCAACCCCTCTTACTTCCTTAGTGGAGGCCAGAGCACCAGCCCCATTCCCCTAATGTAACACTGTTCCCTTCCTGCCCCAGACCTCCAACACCAGTGAAATTTCCATTTTCAGGTTACACCTTCTCCTGGGGGGTTGGCCTCCCCTACATTTGTACTGGACATCCAGGGCCAAGAAGCGGGTGGCAACAGAGGCCTCCGGAGCAGAAATTACATTCAGTAAAATTAAAATAGTCTCCTAACAAGTAGTTCATTGTGGCTAGTAGGGGGTGGGGGTGCAGGAAAAACGTCCTCCCAGAGCTTAAGTGCTACCATGTGCTGTATTTTGGAAGCCAAAGGGCCGGTGGGAGGGTAGGAGAGAGGAGGGGAGGGTGGTGGCAGGCGAGAAGCTGCTGTTATTGATCCCCAGCCTTTGATGTAGGGCCAGGCCTGACCCCAGGACAGCCGCTGGCCACTGCCAGGGGAGCGGTGGGACTCAGTGCATTCCTGGGGGCAATTTACACTCTGGCAGGAGGAGAGAGGAAAATTTCTACTGTGGGAAGGGGGTGGAGGGAGGGCACTGCTGCAGAGGTGGGGGATGGGGGTGTTGCGAAGAACAATGGAGGGAGCCAGGACACAGAGTAGCACTCTCCTGCTTCACCCTGGCTCCCTCACCCAACTCGGGTCCAGGCCTCCTCTAGGAAGCCATCTCTGATCAAACCCAGAGCTGGTGAGGAGCTCACATAGGCTGGCCCAGGTACAGCCAAGGAGATGCGGAGAAGCAGCTGCTCTTTCCTCTTGGCTCTGGGAGCCTGGACTGTCAACCATGAGGGCATCTAGGACTGAGCTAGGCTAGAGGAGGGGTGGGAGAGTGATGCGCATGGGCAGGAGGACATTTGTGCGAGTGAATGTGGACGAATGTTATTCATAGCAATAGCTAATCTTTATTGCAGAGTGGCCACGTGCCAGTGCTGGTCATGTGATATGCCAGTACTTCACATGTATTTCTCATTTAGCATTCACCACAGCCCTACCACTGTCTGCAGATGAGGAGACTGAGGAACACAGCTAGTATGTGGTGGATTTAGCACTTAAACTCAGATAGTCAGGACTTGAACACAAAGCTCTTATCCAGTACATGACACGTTATGTATGTACGTTTTTGTGTTTCAGTGTCTGTCTGTTTCCTTGGGTTCCTTGGGGACTGTCTTTGCGTGTATTTTTTTTTTTTTTTGAGACAGAGTCTCAATCTGTCCCTACGCTGCTGGAGTGCTATAGTGGTGCAATCTCAGCTCACTGCAACCTCTGCCTCCCAGGTTCAAGGGATTCTCCTGCCTCAGCCTCCCAAGTAGCTGGGATTAAAGGCATGTGTCACTACGGCCAGCTAATTTTTGTATTTTTTTTTTTTTTTTTAGGTAGAGATGGGGTTTCACCATGTTGGCCAGGCTGGTCTTGAACCCTTGACCTCAGGTGATCCTCCTGCCTCAGCCTCCCAAAGTGCTGGGATTACAGGCATGAGCCACCACGCCTGGCCAGATTCTTTCATTTAATAAAACTGTAGCTCTGGAGCGTCCGCCCGCGGGGAAGCAGCTGAATGCAATGTGAGGTGTGGGGGGAGGGTTGAAAATGAGGAACTAGGGCAAGTCCTGGCTCTGCTATCTATCAGCTGTGTGATACTGGACAAATGATTTGACCTTTGAGCCTCAGTTTTTTTCTCCTGGAAAATGGGAATCATAATGCCTCCCTTGCTGGCTGTTTTAAGGATGAAACAAGACGGTCTGCATAAATTTCCTGGCATATGCTGACTATTCCCTAACTGGCAGTTATGATTAACTCGGTTGTTATTGGGTAACATCTTGCAAAACCACCGCGTGAATGGATATATGAATGCCTGAATGCGTAAGGAGGTAAGTCTGTGAAATCAGGGCCTGTCTATGTTGTTCCTCACTGTAGCCCCAAGCATCTAGCATGGCTTGTCAGCACAAAGTAGGTGCTTAATAAACGTTTATTGGCCTGGCACGGTGGCTCAAACCTGTAATCCCAGCACTTTGGGAGGCTGAGGCAGGTGGATCACCTGAGGTCAGGAGTTTGAGACCAGCCTGGCTAACATGGTAAAACCCCGTCTCTACTAAAAATGCAAAAATGTGCTGGGTATGGTGGTACGTGCCTGTAATCCCAAATACTCAGGAGGATGAGGCAGGAGAATTGCTTGAACCCGGGAGGCAGAGGTTGCAGTGAGCTAAGATTGCACCGTTGAACAATCTTGTCGCCTGGGCGACAAGAGGGAAACTCTGTCTCAAAAAAAAATAATAATAAATAAATAAATAATAAATGAATGTTTATTGACTGTTTTTTAAATTTTTATTTTATTATTATTATTCTTTGAGATAGAGTCTCGCTGTCGCCAGGCTAGAGTGCAGTGGTGTGATCCCAGCTCACTGCAACCTCTGCCTCCCGGGTTCAAGCAATTCTCCTGCCTCAGCCTCCCAAGTAGCTGGGATTACAGGCATGTGCCACCATGCCCAGCTAATTTTTGTATTTTTAGTAGAGACGGGGTTTCACCATATTGGCCAGGATGGTCTCAAGCTCCTGATCTCGTGATCTGCCCTCCTCAGCCTCCAAAAGTGCTGGGATTACAGGCATGAGCCATCGAGTTCAGTCCTTAATTTTATTATTTTCTTAGAGACAGGGTCTCACTCTGTTGCCCAGGCTGGAGGGCAGTGTGAAATCCCAGCTCCCAGCAGCCTCGATCTTCCAGGCTCAAGTGATCCTCCTGCCCCACAGCTGGGACTAATTTTTTTGTAGAGACAGGGTCTCATTTTGTTGCCCAGGCTGGTCTCAAACTCCTAGACTCAAGTAATCCTTTTACCTTCGCCTCCCAAAGTGCTGGGATTACAGACATGAGCCACTGCACCCAGCCTTGATTGGGTATTGACTGTGAGTGTGGGGTGGGGAGAACTGAGAGAGAGAGAGAGGTGTGAGTGCAGGGAAGCCCTCCACCAGGTGATAATTTATGGGGGTCAGTGCAAAATGAACATGGAGCCCGTAGTTCAGAAATTATTATGAATTCCAAGACAACCCAGGAAAGCGTTGTCAGGCCCTCGTGAGTGGGGAGCCCTGTGTGACTCCCATGAAGCCAACCCTGACCTCCACTTGCCTGTGGAGCCTCACTGCTCCCCAGGCCTCCCCCAGCCAAATTGTTAGGGAGAGAGTATAAGGCCAGGGACTCCCTGGGCTGCCTGAGGGAAGGCGAAGAGAGGAAGGATGGCTCAGCGTGGGCAGGCCTGGAGAAAGCTGAGGGAAGGACCCAAAGACCAGCAGACCTTCCCCCAAGAAGCCCCCGCAGAGCCAGGCCCATGTCTGAGAGCAGCCCTCTGCCTTCTGTCCCCCCACACCAACCAGGCTGCTGGGTGGTCTAGACACATGTGGTCACATTTAGATGTTGATTGAAGCAAAATTGTTATAAGATTAGAATATTTAAGGTAACTTTAATTTCCACTGCATTGCTGGGATTTTTGAGGGCGAGGCCAAGAGATCCCCTGGAGTGGAAGTATGGAGAATGGTGGGGGAGGCAGGAGGAGTCTCCATCACCCCTGCCTGGGAGGAGAGGCTGCTGGCAACTGAAAAGAAGGAAGGAGAGCTAGAGAGAGGGAAAGACTTCCCAGGAATCTCAGAAGCAGGAGTTCAGCCCTCCCGCAGATGTCAGGAGTGAAGGGCCGGCCCTCGTGGAACAGGAATTCACCAGCACCACACCTCCTCCCCAGACTATCTCCACATCTTGAGCCGCACATCTGTGCACATATCCCTCCCAGCCGGCCAGAAGCAGGGCCAAAGGAGAGTCCCATTCAGGTCCTCCCAAGCTCCAACCTGGGGTGGTTGGGGCCCAGAAGGTTTTCTTATTGGTAGATCAATAGAAATTTAGAAGGAATAGGAAAATAAGGTAATAGTAATAAGGGGTACTAACATTATTATTATTATTATTATTTTTGGAGACAGTCTTGCTCTGTTGCCTTGGCTGGAGTGCAGTGGTGCTAACGGGTCACTGCAATCTTCGCCTCCCAGGTTCAAGCGATTCTCCTGCCTTAGCCTCCCGTGTAGCTGGGATTATAGGCGCCAACAACCACACTGGACTAATTTCTGTATTTTCAGTAGAGACGGGGTTTCACCATGTTGGCCAGGCTGATCTCGAACTCCTTACCTCAAACGATCTACCCACCTTGCCCTCCCAAAGTGCTGGGTTACAGGTGTGAGTCACCACACTCAACCGAATTACTAATATTGTTATTATCATTATTGTTAGAGACAGGGTCTCACTTTATTACCCTGTCTGAAGTTCAGTGACACGATCATAGATCACTGTAGCCTCAAACTCCTGGGCTCAGGGAATCCTCCCACCTCAGCCTCCTGAGTAGCTGAGATTCTACATGTGTGCCACCACATCCAGCTAATTTATTTAGAGACAGGGTCTCACTATGTTGCCTAGGACAGTCTCAAACTCCTGGGCACCAGTGATCTTCCTGCTCCAGCCTCCCAAAGTACTGGGACTGCAGGGACAAGCCACTACACCTGGTGTTAATATGTATTATTATTATTATATATTTTTTTGAGATGAAGTTTCACTCTTTACCCAGGCTGAAGTGCAATGGTGTGATCTTGGCTCACCACAACCTCTGTCTCACAGGTCCAGGTGATCCTCTGGCCTCAACCTCCCGAGTAGCTGGGATTACAGGCATGTGCCACCACACCCAGCTAATTTTGTATTTTTAGTAGAGAGGGGGTTTCTCCATGTTGGTCAGGCTAGTCTCAAACTCCAGCTCAGGAGATCCACCAGCCTCAGCCTCCCAAAGTGCTGGGATTACAGGTGTGAGCCACCATGCCTGGCTACATTTATTATTATTAAATCCCCAACTATTATTGAGCCATTTCTATATGCCAAGCTTATATGAAGCTCTTTATTATTCTCGCTCTCTCTTTTTTGGTTTAAACATTTATTTCTCATTGTTCTGGAGGCTGGAAGTCTGAGATCAGGGTGCCAGCATGGTCAGGTTCTTGGCGAAGGCCCCTTTGTGGTTTGCAGATGGGTGTCTTCTCGTATCTTCTCCTGGTGGAGAGAGCTCACCATCTCTTTTAAGAGACCCAATAGCACAGTGGTACAATGGAAGATGTTGAGCCAGGTTGCCTGGAGCCACATCCCAGCTCACTCACTTCCCATGTGACCATGAGTGAGTGAGTTAAGCCCTCTGTGCTCAGTTTTCCCATCTACAAGTGGGGACAATAAGGAGATCAACCTCAAAGAGCTGTTGTAAGGATTAAATGAGTTAATCCACATAAAGTGCTCGGAATTGTGCCTGGCATGGGGCAAGAGCCCTGAGTGTGTTTGCTATCTGTCATTAGGGGCTGTTATCCCCCTTTCATAAAGGAGGAATTTGAGGTTTTAGAGAAATGAGGTCACTTGCCCACAGCTACAGAGAGGCAGCACTGGGATCCAAACCCGGGTCTGCTTGACTCCTCAGCCCACTGAACCACCAGGCTGGTGCCAGTGCTGACTCTGCCAGGGCCATGCTAAGCAAGTTATATGCTGCGTCTGGTTCAGTTTAACCACCCACCCCATTTGATACCCTGCCCAGGCCTAGAACAGTCCTTGAAGCCTCGCTGGTCAGCTTCTGATTGTTGTGGCTGAGGGAACTGAAGCCCAGAGAGGGGCAGAAACTTGCCCAAGGCCACACAGCAGGTGATCATAGGCAGAGCTGACCCACTGATATCCAGACACCACCAGAGACAGGCCCAGGTGGAAGTCCCTGGCAGGAGGCTGGGAGTTTGGCCTCGTCTAGCCAAGAGATGAGCCTTGGTGTGAGAGCCCACGACTTTGAGCAAATAGCTGGTGGACAAGGCCGGGCGCGGTGGCTCACGCCTGTAATCCAAGCACTTTGGAGGCCAAGGCGGGCAGATCACCTGAGGTCGGGAGTTCAAGACCAGCCTGACCAACATGTTGAAACCCTGTCTTTTAAAAAAAAGAAAGAAAGAAAAAAAAAATAGCTAGTGGACAAGGAGACAGCGGCCGCAAGGTCATGGCACAGCTGTCAGCCTCTACTGGGGTATGGGGAGCTGAGGCCCCCCTCGGGGTCGGGGTTAGGGAGGTGCCTGATGGCCAGTGAACACCAGGGCCACAGGATCTGGCCACAGGACAAGACCTAGACTTGGCATCCTCCCCCCTGCAGGACACTGGGCAGAGGCAGGTGGGGCAGGGGTTGGGGGGCAAGGGTTGGGGGGCAAGGGAGGGGGTTGGGACAGGTGTGTACCACATAGAATCAGGCCTGAGGGCCCCACGAAAAGTGTAAAGAGTGAGTCAGGAGACCCAGGGGTGGGATTTGAGTGGGGGACTGGATGACTTTGTGTCTGAGTGTGGGTGTGAAGCCCATGGGAGCCCCTTCCCCACACAGTGTGCCCTCCCTTGCCCACTTGTGCCACCAGGCCCTGCTTCACACAGCCCTCTCTCCCTTCTCTCTGAACAGCTCACACTCAGAGTAAAGTGCTCTGCATGGATTGACAACATGCCTAGAAGAGCTTCCCAGATGGGGAAACTGAGGCACCAGAGGTTAAGTGTTTGCCCAATGGCATGTGGCTGGTGAGTGGTGGCACTTGGATTTGAACCCAGGCAGTCTAAATCCAGGGTCTTTGCTGTCTACCGTTAGTCCCTGCTGCCTAGCTCCCACCCCCTCCCAAGCCTGGCCCCGCTGAACACTCAACCCCCATCAGATCACCATGCAGGCTCTGGTTTCCACACTGGCTTCGGGGGCAGGCCTCAGCCATCCCCCCTCAGTCCATGTCCTCGTAGGCACCCTGCCAGCCAGGCCCCCTCCCTTCTTGGGCAGTACCTCAGCCTGGCTCCCCTATTATAGTTCAGGCCAGGAGGCCAGACCCGAAGACCCCTGACAGTCGCCCCCAATTCTGATGGGTGGGATGGAGTGGGCCAGGCTCTGAGGGTAGGTGAGGGTGAGAGGCCCCGTTGAGGAGTGGTGGGGCTGGTGTGTACCTTGGCAGGGGGACAGAAAAGTGGGAGGCCCTCAGAGGGCAGGCAGCAGGAGGGGGAAGGTTGAGGGGGGTGGGCCCTGACCCAAGACAGCCTGGGGGCCTCCCTGCTCCTTTCCTGAACCTGCTGAGGGCTCTGCTCTTTCCCATTTAGAAAACACACACAGACACACACACCCCTCACACACACACAGCCACCTACACCCACCTCCCCCCCCCACACTTCCACCCACACCCACACCAACACACAGCCACACACACACACACAGCCACACACACCCCACACACAGCCACCCACACTCACACCCATACACACAGCCACACCCCACACACACACATACCTCCCCACACGGACACACAGGAAGACTCCCACACCTCCACACACCCACACACATGCACACCCCCCATACCCATGCACACATGTGCACTCACACACCCAAGCACACATACCTCTACACAGGCCCACACTCACCTACATGCACACACAAGCACCCAGGCAGGCACACACACACACACACACACACACACACACACGCCCTCACCCCAGAGCTCTCTCCTGACCTCATCTCCACTTCCCCTTCCACTTGCTGCCTCCCCTCCACTCCTGCTGCCTGGCTACTGCCCCTGCCCCCACCCCAACCTCCAACCCTTAATTGCTGCCTTAAAGGATGTCCTTCTGTGACAGCCCATCCTGTGGGCCCCCCTGGCCTTTTAGAAGCACTCTGCCTTTGCCTGCTGGGACACTGCTCTCCTGGTCCCCTGCCACCTTCTCAGTCTCCTTTGCCAACCCCTCTTCCTCTGTAGCCCCGTGAATGTTGATGCCCTGACTGCACCCTGCCCGCCTCCCTGGGCCCACTCCTCACTCTGTGACATCAGTCGCCATCTGCAAACCGTAGACTCCTCCTTGCTATTCCAGAACTCTCACTTCCCTTCCAGATCCATGGAAGTCCCACAGACTCATCCAACTCATTGCATCCGTCCACCTTCGTTCTCCTGGTCCTCACTGCCCCCAGGTGTAGCCCAAAGCCTGCGCACTGTCCTTGACACTGCCTCTTCGCAGGCCCCTCGCCCAAACTCTGCCTAGTTCACCTCCTCACTCCCCTCACACTGGGCCCTCCCTTCCCTTCCCCCTCACTGTCCACCTCATGGGACCATGCCAGCTTATTCCCGCAGCCTCCTCGGTGACCTGCCTCTATCTTCCTCCGCACAGCTTCGAGAGGCGCTTTCCAAAGCACAAATCTGACCACGTGACTGTCCTGCTCCAGAGCCTTCCGTGGCTCCCCGTTTCCCAGGGACGAGGTCTGGCCAGCCTCAGCCTGCCCCTGCCTGCCTCTGTGACCCCGGCTCAATGCCCTAAGGCCTGAATGTGCGGACACGACTGGCCCCTGTGAGTCCTCCGGGCTCGGCCTACCGAGGTCACGTCTGCAGGCAGCCTTCTGGGGACTCCTCCCCGGGGGGCCACCAGCTCGAGCTGCCCCTTCCTTGCAGGACAGCGCCTGGCTGTCCTTCTCAGCAGCCGCGTCCGTCCCCCCAGGCAGGTGGCCCTCGAGGGCAGGGGTGCGCGGACTCCCCAGCGGCCGAGCCGCGGGTCGGGTGGGCGGGAGGTGTGGGGGAGGGCCGCCCGGGAGCGCGTGTGTGGCGGGGGCTCCGCGTGGGTGTCGGGGAGGGAGGCAGCCGTCTGAGGCCGGGCTGGGCGCGCTGGGCCGGGCGGGGCGCGGGCCTTGGCCGTGGCTGTGGAAAGAGGAGGGCGGAGGCCCCGCCCCGCCGCGCCCCTCCCGCCGCCCGCCCACTCCGGCAGCCGCGAGGGGCGGCCGGCAGAGCGACGCGGAACCCCGCCGGCTCGGACCCCGACGCCGCCCGCCCGGCCGCGGACTCCCCTTCCCGGTGGCTGCGCCGCCCGGGCCGCCCTCTAGGGCCCGAAGCGGCGCCCGGCGGCCGCGCCCGCAGGTAAAGGCGAGGAGGCGGGCACCGAGGCTCGGGCTGGGGGGCTCCGAGGGCAGAACCTGGGCTGGGCTTCCCCAATACTGTGCAGGACGGCAGGGCCGGCGCCTCGGACTCCGGGGTGGGGACAAAGTGGGGGACTCGGGCCAGGGGGTCGCGCTAGGATTGGGGAGCCCATCCGGTTTCCTGCGCCCATTCCCTCCCGGGCAGGACCCCAGTAAAGACCCCTCCTTCCTTCCTCTCCCAGAAGCGAGGGCTCAGCATCAGACAGTGCAGGGTCGAACCCCCGACCGTGTGGCTCTGGGTTCGTCACCACCTCCCGGTCTCCCGTCCCACCTGTAAAGTTCCGGGATAGTGAAGCCGAAGCCACCTTCGCAGGGTGGTGGAAGAGAAGAGGAGGGAGTTAGCATTTCCCAGCTCCCACTCCTGCCGCCGTCTCTCTGCCATTGCTGATTTGCTGGAGACCTCCCAGTTATAAGGATTTTCTGCCTCAGCCCCCAAGTTTTTCCTCTTCAAGGTGCCCTGGCAGTCCCCTCGCCCCAAACTGGAGAGAGGTTCCCAGGAATGTCCCTGTCAGGGGCTCACAAGTCCCCCAGCTCCAGACGGAGACTTGCAGGGGGTGAGGGCTGCTGCCTGGCCAAGAGACCCCAGCACAACCTCCCAGTGTCTCTGCCCTGGGTCTGGAGCCACCCTGGCCTCAGGAGTCCTCCAGGTAGAGAAAAGCGATTCAGCCAGAGGGGCCCAGGAACGCTATTGCCATGGGGAAGGGCAGGCCCCTGTGACTTTGCTGGTTGTACGTGTGCGTGTGTGTGTGTGTGTGTGTGTGCCTGTGTGAAACCATGCTGGGTTCCTGACACAGACATGTGGCTGACCTTCTTGGAGTGCCCGAGCAACCAGGAATCCTCCCTCCTGTCTGCTGTCAGCACCTCTTGCTCAGGCTGGCAGCAGAGGCCCATCCACACCTCTTAGCAGAGTCTTCTTAGCAAGGACAGCCTCCCAGCAGCTGTACTGGGCATTTGAAAGGTCTGGGGGCCATGGAGCTGGATGGCTGGAGGGTCAGGCAGCCTGGGTCCCTCTCTGGGGACTGAGCTAAGATCGACTGATCCTTACTGCCCCAAGCAGATGGGGCCTCAGGGCAGGAGTTGGTGATCTCTGGAGAGACACCAAGGTTGGTGGTCTCAGTCAGGGCATAAGTGCCCTCACTGGCCTCCCACTGGACTGGGGAACACCTACAAACCCTTGGACATACAATGACCCCAGATGATAATGAGGAAAAACCACAGACACACTCACCCAGCCACACACAGCCTTGCACCCTTATGAGAGCCATGCATAGTCACACACTGACCCAAACTTTCATTAGATTCATGCGGACACACGCCTCTACTGAAATATACACCACCACAAGTCACAGGCAGACAAGTGCACACACACCCAAACTCCTACAGACACATGGCAGGCCCCACGTGGCCCAGCCAGACATACTCAGACAGGACAGCACACACACATACGCTCACACCCAGACACGCTCACCAGGATCTCTTTCTCTGGTTTCACTTTGTCTACCGCAGTGAAAATGAGAATTTCCGCTCTTTGGCTCAGAGGAAAGGGAAAGAAAATATGGAAGTGAATGTGTCTGTTAGCAAGAGGGAGGGGAAAGATACTAAGCAGGGCTGTCAGCCTGAGCCCCTGTACTCCACTATGTTTTCTGCTCCTGCCTGAGCCGGACCAAAGGACACACAGCCCCAGCTTCCTGGCCCTGCTGCCCCCCAGCCCACTCCAGAACCCTCAGTGGTAGAGATGGGGCACCTCTTATAGGGAAGTAGGGCCTCAGATGAACTGGTCCTATCTGTGGCAGAAGGCACTTACAGAGTCGGGGCAGAGGAATGAGAGAGACACAGCAGTCTCTCCTGTGGGGTTCAGCTGTGGTCTCACTGTACCTTACGAGGTACCCGAGGAGGGGCACCATGCAAGCTGAAGTACAGATCAGGGAAGGTGGCACCTAAGAGGTGATCTGGCCAGGGCTTTCAAGGATGATAATTTTGACAGGTGTGGGGGTGGAAAGGCTGAATGGGAGGGTGTTCCCAGCTGAGGGCACAGCTCGTGCAGGGGTGTGGAGGGGGAAGCTGCAGGTTCTCTCAGGGACAGTGAGTAATGGGCACTGTTGGATCACACTAGGGAGTGGGAGGGACTCATGACTTTTTTTTTGAGATGGAGTTTCGCTCTTGTTGCCCAGGCTGGAGTGCAATGGCACCATCTCAGGTCACTGCAACCTCTGCCTCCTGGGTTCAAGCGATTCTCCTGCCTCAGCCTCCCTAGTAGCTGGGACTACAGTGTGCCACCACACCTGTCTAATTTTGTATTTTTAGTAGAGACAGGGTTTCTCCTTGTTGGCCAGGCTGACCTCACATGATCTGCCCACCTCAGCCTCCCATAGTGTTAGGTGTGAGCCACCACGCCCTCCAGGGCTCTTGACTTTGAGATCAGATTTGTAAGGGCCCTGTCCAGAGAAAGGGTGTCAGCTGCAAACGATACAATCTGGGAATCACTCTAGCTGCTCTGGAGAACAAGGATGAAGGGGGGATCTTTGAGGCAAGGGAGATCACAGAGGAGGCTGGGCAGAGTTTAAGGAGAAAGGTGACAGGGAATGAAGTGGGCAGTTGCCATCAGGATGAGAGGAAAAAGTGGAAAGAAGTAAGCCGGCTGGGGGTGGGGCCAGGAGCCTTGCGCTGGGTGGCTGTGGCCTGTCCCCAGAGGAGGAAGGTCAGGGGAGACATGGGTTTGCCTGGGATCTGATAAGTTGAGATGACTGGGAGCTGGCGGCTGAGTGTAGCCTTGAAGCCTGGTTGCGTGTGTGAGGCCATGTGTGGGCACACATGTGTCCAGGTACCAGCCATGGAAGTCTGGCTCCCAGAAAGAGCATTCCAGGCCCACTTTGTTCTGAGGGCATTTCCAGAGTGGGTGGGGTGTGGACAGCAGATATTGAGTGAGGCAGCATGTGCTGTGTGGAGAGGAGGTGGCATTGGGAGTCAGACCTAGGACTTCCCATCTCCGTGCCTCAGTTTCTCCATCTCTCAAATGGAATGCTGTGCTTGTCTCCAGAGTTGTTTTGCCTGCAGAGAGGGGAGGAGTGGTCCCAGGTCACACATGTGATGGGTAGCACCTAGATCGTATGATCAGTGTTCATTCTGCCTCTCTGGTTGGGACTGGGGAGGACCTGGCCCTGTTTCCATTCAGATTCTTGGAAAGTTTTGAATTGGAGGCTGACTGTCCCCATGCAGCCCGGATGGGTTGGGATTCCTGGCTCTTGAAGGGAAAGAAGAAGTCACATGTGGGGGTGGCAGAGTGTCTCATGGGGAGAGCCAGGTGGCACCACTGGCCCAGCTCATGGTTGGGGTTACGGAGACTCAGAGAGGAGCTCACCTGAGGTCACACGGCAGCCAGTGACAGAATCGAAACAGAAGCCAGGACCCCAGGCCCAGGTCCCCTTCCTCACAAAGGCTGCCCTCCCTCAAAGGACCTGGGGCAGAGGGAACCTTGTCACTTGAGGTTCTGTGATTTCTTTTTTTTTTTTTAATTTTTTTTGAGATGGAGTCTCGCTTTTGCTGCCCAGGCTGGAGTGCAGCGGCGCAATCTTGGTTCACTGCAACCTCTACCTCCCAGGTTCAAAAGATTCTCCTGCCTCACCCTCCCAAGTGGCTGGGATTATAGGCATCTACCACCACACCGGCTAATTTTTTTGTGTTTTTAGTAGAGACAGGGTTTTACTATGTTGGCCAGGCTGTTCTCGCACTCCTGACCTCAGGTGATCCACCCGCCGCAGCCTCCCAAAGTGCTGGGATTACAGGCATGAGCCATCTTGCCTGGCCAATAGGAAGGAATTAGGACAGCAACTTTATTTTTATTTCTTTATTTTTTTTTTGAGACAGGGTATTGCTCTGTCGCCCAGGCTGGAGTGCAGTGGCACAATCTTGGCTCACTGGAACCTCCACCTCCTGGGTTCAAGTGATTCTTCGGCCTCAGCCTCCCCAGTGGCTGGGACTACAGGTGTGAGCCACCACGCCCGTCTAATTTTTGTAGTTTTAGTAGAGACAGGGTTTCTTTTTTTCTTTTTAAATACAAGACAGGGTTTCACCATGTTGGTCAGACTGGTCTTGAGCTCCTGACCTCAAGTGATCTGCCCACCTCGGCCTCCCAAAAGGAATGGAATCTTAATTGTTGTACATCTACAGTGTGCGGGGCATTTTCATAGCACAAGGGGTTTTCAGTGGAGGGGGAAAAGGGGAATAGCAGGCATGAGAAGTTTAGGCCCAGAGACAGCCCAGAACAGTGAGGGCTGGGATGGTATTTTCTTTTCTTTTCTTTTCTTTTTTTTTTTGAGATGGAGTCTTGCTCTGTCACCTAGGCTGGAGTGCAGTGGTGTGATCTTGGCTTACTGCAACCTCTGCTTCCCAGGTTTAAGCGATTCTCCTGCCACTGCCTCCCCAGTAGCTGAGATTACAGGCATGTGCCACCATGCCCAGCTAATTTTTGTGTTTTTAGTAGAGACGGGGTTTCACCATGTTGGCCAGGCTGGTCTTGAACTCCTGACCTCGTGATCCACCTGCCTCGGCCTCCCAAAGTGTTGGGATTATAGGGATGATATTGTGCCTGGCCAGGGATGATATTTTCTAGTATCTAAGAACCCTTGGTGGTTCCTGGTAGGTCCTGTGAGGGCGGGAAGCCTCTGTGAGGAAGTGGGGCCTGAGCCGGGGGTCCTGGCCTCTGGTCTTAATTCTGCCACTGGCTGCTGTGTGACCTCAGGTGAGTTTTCCTCTGAGTCTCTGTAACCCCATCTGTGAGCTGGGCCAGCAGTGACAGCCTGCCTCTCCTTACAGCCTATGGTGAGGAGAAACCTAGATTGTGGGGTAGAGGGATCACTTCTCCTCTCCTGAAGGATCCCAGGTGGCCAGATCTTTGGTCTCCACACTCGTCTGGTGTCCACAGCCCCCACCACCCGGAAGTTCTCCTTTCTGTCTAGCCTCCTTCCCTCCCACTGTGCTGGCTGCCACCAAGCTCTGTGTGGGCACTCCAGGCCACACTCCCTGACAGGCGACCACGGCTCTGCTCATGGCAAACATTCTTTTCATAGTTCCTGGAGCACAGCAAATCCGGCTGCTTAGCCAGGAATGCAGAGCCCCCTCCAGCAGTGGCAGCAGGGGCTGGATTGGGGATGGAACCCCTGGGGGTCAGGCAGGAGGGGCTGGGGGGTGCAGAGGACCGACCTCCACCCCAATACACACCATGCCTCAGCTCGGAGCAGCTGGGAGGCTGTCCTCATCTTTGGACTCGCTTAGCTTGGGGCCAAGCTCTGGGACCATCCTGCCCTGGCTGGCTGGGTGAACTTGGGCAAATGACATCTCTCTGAGCCTCAGTTTCTGATCTGTAAAATGGAGTTTATAATACTAACCTCACAGGGCTGTTGAGAGGTGTCGCGGTGATTATGTTTATTTATTTATTTTTGTTTTTTATTTTTTTTGAGATGCAGTTTCGCTCTTGTTGCCCAGGCTGGAATGCAATGGCATGATCTTGGCTTACCGCAACCTCTGCCTCTGGGCTCAAGGGATTCTCCTGCCTCAGCCTCCTGAGTAGCTGGGATTACAGGGACCCGCCACCACACCTGGCTAATTTTTGTATTTTTAGTAGAGACAGGGTTTCTTTATGTTGGTCGGGTTGGTTTCGAACTTCTGATCTCAGGTGATCCACCCACTTTGGCCTCCCAAAGTGCTGGGATTACAGGTGTGAGCCACCACTCTTGGCAGGTGATTATATTTATAATAGGGCATATTTATTTAGCATTCCTATATGCCAAGCACTGCTCTGAGTCCGTGACACAAAATTAACTTGTTTAATCCTCACAAATGCTCTGTGAAACTGGGCTGTGCAGAGCTGGGCTCAGATCCCACCCCCTTCACTTCCTAGCCTGGTTACCTTGGAGAATGGATGTGACCTCTCTGGGACCTAGTGCTCTTCCTCAGTAGAATGGGACAGCAGTTCCAGCCTTCCAGGGTCACAGGAGTCAGTAATGCCTGGAGTTCCCATTTCATTGATGAAAAAGCTGAGGCCCGGATGGAGGTCTCGTGCAAGTAAGAGCTAGGACTGAGATAAGGACGCATGCAGCTGGGCTGCAGAGAGGTCCTCTTAATCCTACATGATTTTTAAAGCAAGCCTCTTAGCCCAGAGCCTGCCCCGTAGTAGGCGCTCAGAAATGGGAACTTCTCCCAAGAGCCCCATCTCTGGCAGGAGCCAATTGTTCACCTCATGGCCATCAGCACCTCAGTCTGGAAAGTTGGAATGGGGAAGCAGGCCTGGGGCCCTGGCTAGCCTCCCTGGAACTCTGCCGCTCTCAGAAGCTGGTAGGGGGCGGGGGTGCAGACTGTCCCACCCACATCTGGTCTGGGATTTAGCCAACAGCGGCAGGCTCTGTGCAAAGGGGAGACGTCGCCAGGGGAGGGGCTCCAGGAGGGGATTAGGGAAGGCAGCTGGGGGTGGAGGTTAAGAACAGAGTCCCATTGAAGTCAGCTCAGGCACTGCCCTGGCTTACCCACTCACCCCAGCTTCCTATTTGTAAGACCAAGGGGGCCTTGGCCCACTGGAACGGACTCCTGAGGCCCCAATCATAGCTGCCCACTCCACTCCCAGCCTTGCCTGTCCTGGTGCCATCTAGGTTGAGGCAGCACAGGTTGGGTAGAGTGGGAGTAGGGGGCAGGGCCGGTGGCTGAGGTCTTCAGGGAGCCCAGGTGTACCTGGCTTTAGCCACTTGGGGGCCGGGCAGAGCTGGGTTCACATCCCACCTCCTTCACTTCTAGCCCAGTTTCCTTAAGAATGCATGTGACCTTTCTGGAACCCAGTGCTCCTCCTCAGTAAAATGGGGCAGCAGTTCCAGCCTTCCAGGGTCACAGGAGTAAATAATGCCAGGAGCGTGCCTAGTGCTATGTCCAGTGCATACAAAGAACTTGGGATGCAGACACTATTATTATTAATAGTTAACATGGGGGAAGGGAATGGGGAGTAGCTTTAGGTAGGATTCGCATCTCTGATCCTGATATTCAAGGCATTTCTCAGTCTGACCCTAGCCAGGCCTCCTCACCTCAAATCATCTGTATGGTGGAATGGTGAAGAACCTAGGCTTTGGAGCCCACAGCCAAGATTCAAATTCAGGTTCTACTTTTTTTTTTTTTGGAGATACGGGGTCTCACTATGTTGCCTAGGCTGGACTTAAACTCCTGAGCTCAAGTGATTCTCCTGCCTTGGCCTCCCAAAGTGCTGGGATTACAGGTGTGAGCCCCCATGCCCAGCTCCAGGCTCTACTTTTCATGAGCTGTGTGACATTGGGACAGTTACTTAACCTCTCTGCCCCTTACTTTTTGCATCTGTAAAAAGAGAAGATGAAGTACTTTTGTCGCTGGATTGTTGTGAGGATTAAATGAGATAATTCATGAGAACACTCAGAACGGTGCCAGTCACACAGTAGGTACACAATGAATGTTAGCTGTGATTAGTTAGTTCATGTGTTCGTTTATTTTATTTGGATTCTCTTCATCCCCTGAATACTATTCAGGGCTTTTACACTCTCACACATGCTGTTCCCTTGGCCCAGGACTGATCACCTCTCCCCACCACCAACCAGTTAATTCCATGTTCATCCTTCAAAGCCCAGAGCCAACATCAGTCATTTCCTCTCCCAGAGTCTCATGGTGCGGGGAGGGGGCTGGGGCCAGAGAAGCTGGGGCTAAGCTAAGCTGGAGGGTCCTTCTACCTGGGCTTCATCATCCAGGCTGTGGCCTCAGAAAGTTGCCTCATGACCCAACTCTGGGGTCATAGTGTTCAGAGTGGCAGGATGGAGGCAGGGCTCAGCTGAGTTGGAGAGGAGGCCTTGGAGCTGCTGGCTCCAGCATCTGGCTGCTTGTACAGCTACAGACAGGACTGGATGTCAGAGTTTCCATGGGAGCAGGCAGAGGCAAGCAAGCAGCTGGGGGAGAGAGTGACGCGACCCAGAGGCCTCCCTGCCAGGTGGGCTGGCTGGCTGTCCCCTCCCCATCTACCCCGGAGTCATGTCTGGATCTGGACTTTAGCCCCAGATCCTCCGCCTACAGCTATGTGACCTGGACTAGGGCTTTTGATAGATCCTGGCACCACACGTGATTGAGGCAGAAGTGGGGACCCAGCCATCCAGGCCTCTGACCACATCACTTCCCCCACTAAATAACCTTCCATGGCTCCCCATTGCTCTCCAGAGAAATGCAAGCATGGCATTCAAATTTCCTTACCACGTTGCCCAAGCCTCCCCGTCCCACAGCACTTCTGGACCTTCCCTGTATTTTACTGCCCGAAATTCCTTTTATCACCTCCTCTGCCTTTCAGACTCCTATTCATCCTTCAGGACCCAGCTCCAGGGTCCCTTTCTCCACAAAGCCTTCAGGGGAAGCTTAAGGAGGCACTGTTCCCTGCTCTGTGCTCCCACAGCCCAAAGATCTTTGACAATTGTGTGATGCCCCCAGCCCTTCAGGGCAGGGCAGGGTAGGGTATGAGGTTGAACCATTTCTGTGGCCCAAGGCCCAGGCTTGGGTCCTCCATGCAGTAGGAGCTTCCCCAGCAGATATCCTAACCCAAAGTAGGGGCCACCCCAAACCAGAACTGACATATGCGAGGGACTTCTCCAGATGGGAACCCGGGACACAGAAGGTGTGTCCTCAGCCTGGGCCCTAGGATAGGAGGAACTCCTTCAATCCAGGGCTAGGCACCCCGTGGGCGTTGCTAAGTGTGTACTGAATGAATGGAGTCGTGGAGTGTGGGGCACACACCTTGGTTCCCTCAGGGGAGGAGGGAACTGAGAAGAGAGGCTGAGGCTGGGGCCAGGTTTCCAGCAGGGGTTTCTGGTAAGAAGCCCATGGCAGGCACTAGTGTGGCTATGTAGGCAGGAGGCTTCCCAGGCTCCTGATGTCATCGTCTCACTGTTCGTTTTTTTTTTTTTTGAGACGGAGTCTTGCCTTGTCTTGAGTGCAGTAGTGCGATCATAGCTGACTGCAGTCTTGAACTCCTGGGCTCAAGCAATCCTCCTGTCTCAGCCTCCTAAGTAGATGGGACTACAGGCACGCACCATCATGCCCAGCTAATTTTTAAAATTTTTAGTAGAGACAGTGAGTGTCTCCCTGTGTTGCCCAGGCTAGTCTCAAACTCCTGGGCTCAAGCAGTCTTCCCACCTTGGCCTCCCAAAGTGCTGGGATTACAAGCGGGAGCCACCGTGCAGATGAAACAGCCTCACTGTTTCTCTCGTTCATCCTTAGGCCCTCCTCTGCTGGGACCTTCCCAGGCCCCTCCGAACTGAAAGGTAAGCTAGGTTTGGGGGTGGGGTTTTCCCATATCCCAGGCCCGATGAGGCCTGTGTTCGTTGCTGTCTAACCTTGCTCCCTCCTGCGGCAGCGGAAGCCCCTTCCAGGCCCAGGGTGTCCTGTGAGCCACCCCTTTTGCAGGTGACCTCAGCTCCCTGCAGCCTGGGCTTTAAAACCCTGGCCCAACTCGGAAACAGCTTTTTCTCATTTGTGAACTATTTCGCCCGGCTCCTTGGCGGGGCCGTGTTTGCTTGGCCCAGCCTGGGTGCAGTGGCCTGGCTGTGCTCCCGCCGGGCCCCCTCCCTGCCCAGCCCAGCCCCTCCTGCTGCTGCTGCCGCCACTACGCAGGGTAGCCGCAGAGGCCCAGGAATCTTGGCAGGCGTGGGGAGGCAGCGGGCGGCGGGTGGCGCTCCGGAAAAGGCTGCAAATGCGAACCAGAAGGTGAGGGATTGGAGGCTGAGGAGGCCCTGCCTGTCCCTGCCTGAGGCCTGGGGGTGGCTGGGTCTGTGGGGGCCCTTGGATGTCCAGTTCCCATCAGAAGCTCAAGGCCTCTGCTGGGAGGCAAATGATGGCTCCAGCTGAAGCACAAGCCGCTAGGTGGGGAAGGGCCAGCTGCCTGGCTACCTGCCTGAAGGTACATGGCTGCCCTGGGGCCTGCCCACTGCTGGCCTCTTCTAGTCCATCTGCCCCTGCCCGGCTGTTCTTACCTTCCTGGACACTTTGTTGTCCCGAGATGCTCCTCCGCAGGGGAGCCTCGGAGAACCTAGACTCAGAGATGGGCAGAGGCCAGAGGCTTGGTCCAAGCCCACTCCAGCCCAGAATTGAGAAAGACTCAGGAAGAGCAACAAAGAGAAAGCGGCTTTGTGCTAAGCCACCTGAGGGCTTGGCTGGACGTGGGAGGTGGGTTTGTCGGAGGTCTGGACCTGGAGCCCTGGGCTACAGGCTTCATTGAGCACATGCCCTGTGCCAGCCTCAGGCAGGAGGGAGGCAGAGGTGGGGAGGAGGTGTTTTCATGCAGGTGGGTGCCCAGGAGGAGTTGTTCTTCCTGAAGGAGGCAGGGAAGGCTGCATGGAGGAGAAGGCATTTGAGCTGGGCCTTACATGAGGACTAATATGTTTCCATGGAGGAGAAAGGCAGAAAGGGTAGCCCAGCAGAGAAGATCAGGCAGGAAAAGGCAGGGCCAGGGAGGCAGTGAGAAGTCTGGGGAGTCTGGATCTTAGAGTGTTGCGGGGAGGAGCCCAGGGCTGTGGTTGGCTCCTCTTACTCCCTAAATGTGGCCACATTTCCCAGGGGTAGTCCGTGGCCCTCCTCCAGGCTGCAGCAACCCCACCAACGAACCTGTGTTTTCACCTCTAGCCCATGTCTCTCTCCCGAGTTCCAGGGTCTCAGGTGCACTGCTCCTTGGATGCCCCCCTACCCTGGAAGCCTTCCTTGTCCAATCATTTGCTCTGATTTCAGCTTGGACTGTCCCACCATCACCTGCCCCCATGGGCCTGTTAAACTCTGATTTCTCCTTCAAGCCTCCTTCTAATGCTACTTCTGAAACTGAGCCCACTTGGTCTGGGAGCCTCTCTTGCAATGGTGCGGGATGCTGGGACTGTTAGTGGAACTGAAGTGTGGTCAGGCAGACCAGGTGGGCAGGCAGCAGCACTCCTCTTCTGCCACCAATCTGGGTGAGAAGGTGGCCCCAGGCAGCCCTGCCCTGATCTGGCCACCTCCCTCCACCCTCCAACTCCGAGATTCCAGGTACCTCTTTGGCTTTGGGGCGGTCCTCATCTGCACAGCAGACAGAGAGCTCATGGGACTGGACACCCCCAAGTCCCTTCCCAGACTTTGTGGGGCTGCTCAGTCGTTGTCCAGGAGGTCAGACCCAGACCTGACATGAACACAAGCAGGTGTGGACTGTCAGTGCTGGCCTTCCCAAGGGTCCCGTCCAGTGACCAACAGCTAGAGATTTACAGAGCCTGGAACCCAGATAGGGACCTAGGCACAGGACATGGGAGAGGACAGATAAGGACAAACAGCGACAGAGGTGGGTGGACAGGTGGGATGGTGATACAGAGGCAGGAGGAGAGAGATGCACAGAGCGAGAGAGATTCCTGAGACACACAGAGACACAGGGCGAAGCCCTGGGTTCGGTGACACAGAGCCATGGAGGAAGGGACACAGCGGGTACAGCACACACGCCAGTGGCTCCAAGCTGGCATTGAACTGGTCCCGGCTCTCTCCTTACCCGCCTGACTCTTAGATGAGTGCGTGCCTCCAAACGTGACTTCAGGGCTTTGCTGAGCTCCCCATCCATCTCTCTACCCCCTCCTTCCTAACTGGTCCACCTTCTACTATGCCTCCTCCTCCAGGAAGCCATGTGAATTGAAGAATAACATGGAATTTATCCTGTTAGTACCAGGAAGCCACTGGAAAATCCAGAGCAGGGGAGAGCCATGGGCAGAACTGTGCCAACATGTGGCTCTCAGACAGGCATCGTCGGCATCCCCTGAGAGCTCGTTAGAGAGGCAGATCCTGGGCCCTATCCCACACCTAGTGAATCACAAGGGGGCCCCCGAACCTGCATGGTGATAGGCTGTCCCAGTCATCTGGATGCAGCCTAAAGTGTTTGTTAGCAGCATTGTGGGAGTCTCTATAGGCTATGTTGAGGAAATCAGAGAGAAACTGGGGCTGGGGGACTGCGGGAGAGACTTTTATGATCATCCAGTAGATAATGTGGCCACTTAATTTACACACTTTTACTTAGCGCCTGGGATGTGCCAGGCACTGGACTGAGTTTTGGGGGAATACAAGGCCTGTATTGGGGTGAGGCTGTGGGAAAGGAAGGGAAGGAACAGAAGTAAGAGAAATAGAGGAGACAGATTCCACAGGATGAGGTTGGAATTTTGAGGGGAAAGGAAGAGAGATGTCATGTACAGTTGGGCAGGTTGGTTACTGCACAAGGGCACCCAAGAAGGGTGATGAGTAGGGGCTGAGTTGGCTGAATGAAGGGTATACCAAGGCATAGCGTTTCCTGTAAGGAAGGAGGGTCAGAAGTGATGTTCACCCTTAAAACAAAAATGAACAACAGCAAAAGTGATGCTGAGATTTTTGGCCTTGGCACCTGGGGGTACAGGGCACTTGGGGTGGGGAGAAGCAGATAATGAGGGAGAAGTTAATGACAGCAGTTTGGGTGGGATCTCTGAGGGACAGCCAGGGGATGTGCTTGGCTGATAGTTGAACACAAGAGTCTGAGGCTCAGTTGGGAAGCCGAGGTGGGAGGATCACTTGAGCCCTGGAGTTCTAAAGCAGCCTGGGCAACATGGCGAGACCCTGTCTCTCTCTCTCTCTTTTTTTTTTTTTGAGACAGAGTCTTGCTCTGTTGCCCAGGCTGGAGTTCAGTGGCACAGTGCGATCTCAGCTCACTGCAACCTCCGCCTCCTGGGTTCAAGCGATTCTCCTGCCTCAGCCTCCTGAGTAGCTGGGACTACAGGTGCATGCCACCATGCCCGGATAATTTTTGTATTTCTGGTAGAGACAGGGTTTCACCATGTTGGTCAGGCTGGTCTTGAACTCCTGACCTCGTGATCCGCCCACCTCGGCCTCCCAAAGTGCTGGGATTACAGGTGTGAGCCACTGTGCCTGGCCGAGACCCTGTCTCTTAAAAACTTTAAAATCAGTCTCGTGTGGTGGCTTACACCTGTAGTCCCAGTTACTCGGAAGGCTGAGACAAGAGGATGGCTTGAACCCAGGAATTTGAGGCGGCAGTGAGCTGTAACCACACCACTGCACTCCAGCCTGGGTGACAGAGCAGACTGTCTCAAAAAAAAAAAAAAAAAAAAGAAAAAAAAAGCCTGAGCCTCAGGGGAGACATCGCAGCTGGAGACAGATCGTAGCTGGGAGTCCTTGGTGATGGGGTTGGTGCTGTGGGAGCTGGTGGGAGCTGGACGCTGCAGAAGAAACATCCAGAGAGAAGAGATGAGGCCTGAGCCAGCTCCTTGGGCAAGCCTGGGGCTGCAGAGTGGGCAGAGAAGATTCTGGGGTGGAGCTTTCAAATAGGGAAGAGCAGGGTGACAAGGTGGAGTACCCTGAGGTGAGAGGGTGGAGGGGGAGCGAGTGGAGCCTGAGGGTGGAGAGTGTTCTTTCAGGCGGCTTGGCTGAGAAGGGCTGGGGAGTGATGAGGGTGGCTGGGGAGGGTCAGGCCTGTGTGGACATGTGGATGGAGAGGCTGGAGACTAGGAGGCCAGGGCAGGCAATGGCAGATGGGGAGAGGCCCCCAAGGAAGAGGTGTGGAAGGGCCTGGACCTTGCTCTTTCTTCTGAGATTCAGGAAAGGAGAATGGGAAAGGGCTTCTCAATTTTCATCAGCTGGGACAGTGGTGGGGCAGGTGGGGCTCAGGAACCTTGGAGAAGTCTGGAGCTGCCCAGCTGGGCAGTTGGGGATGGGTGCCATGCCCAGGGGATGAGGAGGGTTCCTCTGTTCCTCCCAAGGTCCATAACTCAGTCCTAGTCCTGAGCAGGCTTTGTGGCCCCTGCTCAGTTTCATCTCAGGAGTAGTCAGGGAAAAGGTCAAGAAGACCAGAAAATTGACTTTAGATGTTTATTTTATAGGCCAGGCTCAGTGGCTCATGCCTATAATCCCAGAACTTTGGAGGGCCGAAACAGGTGGATCACTTGAGGTCACGAGTTCGAGACTAGCCTGACCAGCATGTTGAAACCCTGTCTCTATCTAAAAATAGAAAAATTAGCCAGATATGGTGGTGCACCCCTGTAAGCTACTCGGGAGGCTGAGGCAGGAGAAATGTTTGAACCCGGGAGGCGGAAGCTACAGTGAGCTAAGATCTCATCACTGCACTCCAGCCTGAGTGACAGAGCGAGATTCCATCTCAAAAAAAAAAAAATTCATTTTATAAGATCCTGACCTTTGGCAGCAAGTAACCTGAGTTTTTGAAGAGATGGAGGAAAGAAGTTGCTTTGCAGCAGGATGAATTGAAGTTAGACTGAATAGAGGACTTTCGGGCCATCAGGCTAGTAAGATAGGGCAGCACACCTGGAGGGACTTGTGGCTTAGATGATCTCAGTTAATCCTTTTTTTCTTTTTCTTTTTTTAAATGACAGCAAGTTTGTTAAGAAAGTAAAGGAGGTCGGGTGCAGTGGCTCATGCCTGTAATCCCAGCACTTTGGGAGGCTGAGGTGGGCAGATCATGAGGTCAAGAGATTGAGACCATTCTGGCCAACATGGTGAAACCCCATCTCTACTAAAAATACAAAAATTAGCAGGGCATGGTGGTGCATCTATAGTCCTAGGTACTTGGGAGGCTGAGGCAGGAGAATCTCTTGAACCCGGGAGGTGGAGGTTGCAGTGAGATGAGATTGTGCCACTGCACTATAGCCTGGTGACAGAGCGAGACTCCATCTCAAAAAAAATTAAAAAATAAAAAGAAAGTAAAGGAATAACAGAGTGGTTACTTCATAGGCAGAGCAGCCCTTCAACTAATCCTTTGCAGATGAGGACACTGAGGTCCAGAGGGGTTAGATCACCTGTCCAAGGTCACCCAGCTGGTAAGTAGCTGTGCTCAAATGGGGGTCTAGGGGCTGCCTGGGCCTAGGAGGGCCGTAGAGGTCTCCGGGCTGGGCCCCTAATAGGGAGGGCCCGAGCCGGAAGTGCTGCTCACCTGTCTCCGTGACTGAGATAGAGCCAGAAGGAGGAGGGGAGAGAGGAGTCGGGTAGAGATCCAGCAAGAGCGCTGAGAGCAAGGCTGGGTGAGCGAGGAGACAGCAGCGCCAGGCGGGTGAGTGAGCGGGCCGGATCCTCAGCAATGTCTCCACAACAGGAAGCGTCTCATAACATACCTGTGGTTTGGCCAGGCCCTGGGGCTGCCTGAGTGCCCCCACCGCTTCCTCAGCTGCAGCCGCTCCATCTAGGGTGGATGTGGGGTTTGGAGCAGCAGGGGCCTGCGCAAGGCTGTGTTTCATCCATCCACCATCAGGGGTCTGCCTGTCCACTGGGAACCTATCAGGCCCTGGGGTCCCAAGGCACAAACTCTCAAGCCCCCCTTTTTACTGGAGATGGGCTGCCCAATTTCCACCAGCCGGGACAGTGGTGGGACAGGTGGGGCTCAGGAACCCTGTCTGATTGCTCACCTGTGAAATGGGATGGGAGAGTGGGCAGGTCTTTCAATTCCATGCGACCACCTAGACCCCCTCTGTGGGTCATCCCTAGGACAGGACTCTTTCAGAAACAGGGACGGCTGGGAAGGGTCACTGCTAGCTGATGTCCCGTCCTCTCTTCCGGTGTTCCTGGGGGCAGGGAAGGGGTTTGCTTTTTGTCAGTTCTTTCTGCTGGGGCCTGTTTGCTGCTCACCACCCCCACCCTGCCACCGTTGATCTGAAAGACCCTGGAGCACTCTCCACTCCCAGCCAGTCTCACCAAAATGCTGACTTGGACGAAATGCTGTTTTATGGGGATTTGCTGAAAAGGGGGGAAATCCCCGTTAAGGACTTGCAGCTGTCCAAACACGGTGTCTACTCGAGGCCGCCACCGCGCCGTCCTCTGAATCAGTGTCTCCTGTGTGCACCCCACCTTGGGCTCCATGCCCCTGCCAGCCCTGCCTTCTTCTTGCCTTCATTTCCCAAGAGTCACCAGAGAGGGTGATGGCTTACCCTGGGTCACACAGCCAGTCATGGGCAGAGCTGGGCTGGAGCCTCAGGGCCTGCCCCTGACCCCTGACAGCCCTGATTGGCCATTGTTCCCCATGGGGAGAGCAAGGAACAAACAGATGAATTGTCCTTCCCCGCACACCTCTAATCCCAGAGCAGATTGTTCTGAGTTGAAGTAGGCCTTGTGAGTGTTCCCTGCTCTTTCCATTCTAGCCCAGATGAGCCCCTTGGACCTGGGGAGTGGACTATGTATCTGTGCAAAGCTGAGGAAAGGACTGAGTGTGTGTGTTACTGGTGTGCCCTTTAAATTTGATGGTGAATTAAGTTCATCAGACACTGTGGAGCATCACTGTCTGCCAGCCAAGCCCCGTACAGGGCACAGAGACGGGGAGTGTGGCGGAAAGAGAGTTGGAGAACTACGGGGAAAACAAGAGCAGTGATGGGGACCCCCAGGCATCGGCAGGGCCAAGGGAGGAGTCCAGCCATTTCCCAAGTGTTGGGAGGGCAGAATGTGCAGAGGCCAGAGAGCCCCAGGGAGGCCTGGCCTGTGTGCAGGAAGCAGGGGAGGTCAGGGGGCAGGGATTGCAGTGAAAAGGAAGCAGGTGGGCAGGGGCTCAGAAGTGCCCAGGCCCCTGTGGCTCTGATGGCGCTGGGGTAGGGGCAAACCATCTTACCTGGGCTGCCGGTGGCACCATTCCAGGGGGCATCATTTCTTTTGCAGCCCCTTGAACAGGCTGCACACACCCTTCTCACCGCTGTGGGCCACTGGCCACTCCGTGGCCCCACCCAGTTGGGCGGAGACCAGCTTCCAGCTCTAGGAGCGAGGGTGAGCCACCTCTCAAGCCCACGGGCACTTGGAGTTGGAAGAGAGATTCCTCTGTTTGCTCTCTCTCTGCTATTGCTCTCTGGCTTGCTCTCCCTCCATGGCACAACATCAGAGTGGCTAAGAGCATGGGTTTTTTTTTTTTTGCGGGGGGAGACAGGGTCTCACTTTGCCACCCAGGCTGGAGTGCAGTGGTGCAATCACGGCTCATGGCAGCCTCAAGCCCCCAGGCTTAAGCGATCCTCCCACCTCAGCCTTCCAAGTAGCTAGGACTACAGGTGCACCACCATGCCTGGCTAATTTTTAAAATTTTTTTAATGGAGATGAGGTCTCACTACATTACCCAGGCTGGTCTTGAACTCCTGAGCTCAAGTGATCCTCCTGTCTCAGCCTCCCAAAAGTGCTGAGATTATGAGCATGAGCCACCACACCCAGCTGAGCTCAGGTTCTTAACGGGCCTCTCTGGGAAATCCCTGTCTCCTCATCTGTGGACTAGCACCTCTTGCCCAAGGACACTGTCAGAGTTAAGTCATGTGTGGCTAGTGAAGCCTCATGGCAGTGCCTCACACCTGGTCTTTGAGCTGCCGTCCTCACTCAGACCCTCCTCACTCATGGCGACACCTCTTTGGAGTCCTGCCATCAGACCTGACCTCAGCGACAGGAACGCAGTGCAGCATGGAAGGGGCTGGGATGGGACAAGTTCAGGGAGCCAAGAGGGTGGGTCGAGGACACCTGCTGGAGGACCCCCATTACCAAAGAGGAAGGAACGGTGGGCAGCTTTCGGGGGTTAGCCTGGGCCGACCTGTTCCTTTGGCACCCTGCTGCCTGAGGTCCTTGAGGTCCTCTTTGCCCTGAGCACCCTCCCAGCTGCACCTTTGATCACTCCCGAACCCCAGAGGCCAGGGCTGTTCTGGATCCTCTTGTGGTAGTGTCATGACCTTGACCATGGCCCAGTCAGGTCAGAGCAGCCCCTCCCCTCCCTCAGCTTCCTGCCACACACTCTGCCCCCTTCTTCTGCTCCCCCATCCCCCTGTCCACCCGCCAAGCTGAACAGTATGGTTCTGTGCACCTGTGGGCAGCCCCCCCAGCTCGGGTGTCCAGGGCAGGAGGGCCCTGCCCTGCTCAGGAGATGGGATGGTGTGTTGGTTAGGGGCTGGAACTCAGAACTCAGACTGCCCAGGCCTAGGTTCTCACTTTGGTGCTCTTGGGGAGTGGCCCCCTTGGGCGGTTTCCTCATCACTCTCTCTCTATTTTATTTTTTTGAGACAAAGTCTCGTGCTGTCGCCCAGGCTGGAGTGCAGTGGCCCAATCTCCACTCACTGCAAACTCTGCCTCCCAGGCTCAAGTGATTCTCCAGCCTCAGCCTCCCGAGTAGCTGGGATCACAGCCACCACGACCAGCTTATTTTTGTATTTTTAGTAGAGACGGGGTTTTACCATGTTGGCCAGGCTGGTCTCCATCTCCTGACCTCAGGTGATCTGCCTGCCTCGGCCTCCTGAAGTGCTGGGATTACAGGTAAGCCACTGCACCCTGCCTCCTCATGTCTGTCCTCTGTCACTCTCTCTCTCTTTTTTTTTTTTTTTTTTTGGTGAGACAGGGTTTCACTGCTGCTCAGGCTAGAGTGCAATGGCACAAACATGGCTTACTGCAGCCTCTACCTTCTGGGTTCAAGTTATCCGCCTGTAGCCAGGACTACAGACCCATGCCACCATGTCTGGCTTTTTTTTTTTTTTTTGGGACAGAGTCTCTGTTGCCCAGGCTGGAGTGCAGTGGCACAATCTTGGCTCACTGCAACCTCCACCTCTCGAGTTCAAGCGATTCTCCTGCCTCAGCCTCCTGAGCAGCTGGGACTATAGGTGCATGCCACCGTGCCCAGCTAATTTTTTGTATTTTTAGTAGAGACGGGGTCTCACAATGTTAGCCAGGATGGTATCGAACTCCTGACCTCTTGATCCGCCCACCTCGGCCTCCCAAAGTGCTGGGATTACAGGCATGAGCCACTGCTCCCGGCCTTATTTTTATTTTTTTTGAGGCAGAGTCTCACTTTGTCACCAGGCTGGAGTGCAGTGGCGAGATCTTGGCTCACTGCAACCTCCACCTCCTGGGTTCAAGCGATTCTCCTGACTCAGCCTCACAAGTAGAGTAGCTGGGACTACAGGCGCATGCCATCATGTCCAGCTAATTTTTGTATTTTTAGTAGAGACAGGGTTTCACCATGTTGGCCAGGCTGGTCTGGAACTCCCGACCTCAGGTGATCCGCCCTCCTCAGCCTCCCAAAGTACTGGGATAAGCCACCACAGCCGGCATATTTTTTTATTTTCTGAGACAGAGTTTTGCTCTTGTTGCCCAGGCTGGAGTGCAATGATGTGATCTCGGCTCATTGCAATCTCCGACTCCCGGGTTCAAGCTCTTCTGCCTCAGCCTCCTGAGTAGCTGGGATTACAGGCATCTGTCACCATGCCCAGCTAATTTTGTATTTTTAGTAGAGATGGGGTTTCAGCATGTTGGCCAGGCTGGTCCTGAACACCTGACCTCAGGTGATCCACCTGCCTCGGCCTCCCAGAGTGCTGGGGCCAAAGTGCTGGGATTATAGGCATGAGCCATGGCGCCCAGCCAACCCACTTAAATAAAAATAATAGGTGGGGGCCAGGTGTGGTGGCTCATGCCTATAATCCCAGCACTTTGGGAGCCCAAGGCAGGTGGAGGCTGAGGCAGGAGAAGAGCTTGAACCCGGGAGGCAGAGGTTGCAGTGATCTGAGATCTTTCCATGGCACTCCAGCCTGGGCTACAAGAGCGAAACACCATCTAAACAAACAAACAAAACAACAACAACAGAAAAGCAGGCGGGTGTGGTGGCTCACGCCTGTAATCCCAACAGTTTAGGAGGCTGAAGTGGGAGGATCGCTTGAGTCCAGGAGTTCAAAACCAGCCTGGGCAACATGGTGAAACCCTGTCTTTACAAAAAATAGAAAAAAATAGCCAGGTATGGTGGTGCGTGCCTATGGCCCCAGCTACTCCGGAGGTTGAGGTGAGAGGATCACTTGAACCTGGGAGGTCGAGACCAGCCTGGGCAACAAAGTGAGACCTCATCTGTACAAGAGAAATTTTTTTAAATTAGCTGAACATGGTGGTACACGCCTGTAGTGTCAGCTCCTCTAGAGGCTGAGGTGAGAGGATTGCTTGAGCCCAGGAAGTTGAGGCTGCAGTGAGCTGTGATTCTGCCACTGCACTCCAGCCTGGGCAACAGAACAAGACCCTGTCTTAAAAAACAAAATCAAAAAAACTTTCTGGCTGGGCACGGTGGCTCATGCCTATAATCCCAGAACTTTTGGAGGTCAAGGTGGGAGGATTGCTTGAACCCAGGAGTTTGAGACCAGCCTAGGCAACACAGTGAGACCCTGTCTTTACAAAAAATAGAAAAAATTAACCAGGCGTGGTAGCACATGCCTGTGGTCCCAGCTACTTGGGAGGCTGAGGTGGGGGGATTGCTTGAGCCTGGGAGGTTGAGGCTGCAGTCAGCCATGATTGTGCCAACTGCATTCCAGTCTGGGTGACAGTGACACTGTCTACCCCAAAAATAAAAAATAACAGCTTTAGGCTGGGAGCAGTGGCTCACGCCTGTAATTCCTGCTCTTTGGGAGGCCAAGGTGGGTGGATCATTAGAGGATCTCCTGCCTCAGCCTCCCAAGTAGCTGGAATTACATGCATGTGCCACCATGCCCAGGAGTTCAAGACCAGCCTGGCCAACATGGTGAAACTCCATCTCTACTAAAAATACAAAAAATTAGCTAGAGGTGGTGGTGGGCCCCTGTAATCCCAGCTACTCGGGCAGCTGAGGCAGGAGAATCTCTTGAACCTGGGAGGCGGAGGTTGCAGTGAGCCAAGACCACACCGCTGCACTCCAGACTGGGTGACAGAACGAGATGCCATTTCAAAAAGCTTTACAGAGATATAATTCACATATCATAAAATTGGCCCATTTAAATGTACAATTCAGTGTTTTTTTTTTTTACTGTATTCATAGAGCTGTGCAGCCATCACCACAATCAATTTTAGAACATTTTCATCACCCCTAAAAGAAACCCTGTGCCCATTAGTCGTCACCTCCCATATCCTCCTTCCCAGCCTTAGGCAACCGCTGATCCACTTTCTGTCTCTATGGATTTGCCTATTCTGGCCACTTCATATAAATGGAATCACACAACATGTGGCATTCTATATCTGGCTTCTTTCACTTGTTTTCAAGATTCATCTGTATTGTAGCAAGTGTCAGTACTTCCTTCCTTTTTTATATATACATTTTGAAACGAGGTCTCAGTCTGTCCCTAAGCTGGAGTGCAGCTCACTGCAACCTCTACCTCCTGGGCTCAAGTGATACTCCCTCTTCAGCCTCCTGAGTAGCTGGGACCACAGCACACCCACACCTGGCTAATTTTTTTTTTTTGAGATGGAGTCTCGCTTTGTTACCTAGGCAGTGTGCAATAGCATGATCTTGGCTCACTGCAACCTCCGCCTCCTGGGTTCAAGCCATTCTCCTGCCTCAGCCTCCCGAGTAGCTGGGATTACAGGCGTGCACCACCACACCTGGCTAAATTTTTGTATCTTTAGTAGAGACAGGGTTTCACCATGTTGGCCAGGCTGGTCTTGAACTACTAGTCTTGTGATTTGCCCACCTCAGCCTCCCAAAGTGCTGGGATTACAGGCGTGAGCCACTGCGCCTGGGCTTTTTTGTTTTTTTTTGTAGAAATGGGGTTTCACCATGTTGCCCAGGCTGGTCTCAAACTCCCAGGCTCAAGCAATTCACCCGCCTCTGCCTCCCAAAGTACTGGGATTATAGGTGTGAGCTACCATGATTAGCCTATTTATAGATATATTTTTAAATGTTTAATATTACTGTGTTGCCCAGGCTGGGTTTGAACTCTGGGCTCAATTGATCCTCCCACCTCAGCCTCCCAAGTAGCTGGGACTACAGGTATATGCCACCATGCTCAGCCTGTACTTCATTTGTTTTCTTTGCCGAGTAATATTCCATTGTATGGTGATATCACATTTTATTCGTCTTCATCAATCCATGGACATTTGCATTTTCTCTACTTTTGGCTGCTGTGAATATCACCGTTATGAACATTCACATACAGAGAGCCCCAGATGCGCTCTCATTTCATGGATGAGGAGAGCTCCTGCCCAGGCTCCCGCAGCTGGGCAGCGGAAGGGGAAGGATGCCTGGTTGGTTCCGGAGCCTGTGCTTCTTCCTCACCCAGGCTTTGTTCTCTGAGTTGAGCCAAATGCTGTGACAGGCATAGGTCAAGGCATGAAGGAGTGAGGCCTTATAGAGGAAGGGATGACAGCTTCCCGGGGCCATAAAAGATGAGTAGGGGAGGAAAATAACATTGCAGGCAGAGAAATAGCAGGTGCAAAGGCCATAAGTGTGAAGGTGCCCAGTGCCTGGGAACTTCAAGTTCTGGTTTACTGGGGGGAGGTGTGGGGAGGTGAGGGGCAGAGAAAGGGATGGTAGGAAATAGAGTTGAAGACACAGGTACAGAGTAGGTTAGAAAGGCTTGAATGCTGGCTAGGTGCAGTGGCTCATGCCTGTAATCCTAACACTTTGGGAAGCCAAGGCAGGCGCATCACCTGAGGTCACGAGTTCGAGACCAGCCTGGCCAACATGGCAAAACCCCATCTTTATGAAAAATATAAAAACTAGCCGGGCGTGGTGGCACACCCCTATAATCTCAGTTACTTGGGAGGCTAAGGAACGAGAATCGATCGCTTGAACCTGGGAGGTGGAATTTGCAGTGAACCAGGATCACGGTATTGCATATTGCACTGGGCGAACAAAACTCTGTCTTGAAAGAAGGAAGGAAGGAAGGAAAGAAAGGAGGGAGGGAGGGGAAAGAAAGCGAGAGAGAGAGAGAGAGAGAGAGAGAGGAAGGAAGGAGAAAGAGGAAAGGAAGGAGGGAAGGAAGGAAGAGAGAAAGAGAGGCCTTGAATGCTATGCTAAGTGCCATAGACTTGATCCCAACGGCACGTGGCAGGGAGCCCAGAAGGGAATCGGCAGAAGGTGGAGTCAGACAGACCTAAGTCAAATCCCAGCTCTGCTTCCTAGAGACCTTTGCTTTAGTTTTATCATCTGGAAAATGGAGATGACAATAATAATAATACCTTGTTAAAGTATTCTGAGCATTAAGTGAGTTCATGTCCCTAAAGAGTTCAGTCTAGTGCCTGGCAGAGAGCTGGCCCAGCAATGGAAATGGGTGTTGACATCCAAGAGTTTTTAGCAGGGGAGGTCAGACTGCTCTAGAAGGCACGCCTGGCTGCAGAGAGTGACTGGCTGGTTTTGATGAGGCTGCTGTCCTGGGGAGGCTGGGCCCTCGGAGATGGGGGACGGGGATGAGCAGCCACAGGCAGGGTCCAAAGAAGTTTAGGAGGTAGCTTATGTAGACCCCCGCGACTTTGAAAATTGCGTGTGAATAATATGTAAATTCTGAATTGCTTCTCAGCCTTTTGACTAAAATCAAGCGTAATATCTAAAATCTGATCTTTTGGTGAGCACTGGGCCTGGTGCCAAACCACCCTGGGGCTGGCTTGATGACCTTCTCTGTTCTTCTCTGCAGCACGTCCACGGACGCCATGCGGGGGGCTCTGACGCCCCTGTCTTCGCTGCTGCTACTGCTACTGGTGCTGGTGCTGGGGTGTGGGCCTCTGGCGTCCTCTGGTGGCGGGACTGGCGGGGCAGCGGGCTATGCCCCGGTGAAGTACATGCAGCCCATGCAGAAAGGACCTGTGGGACCGCCCTTCCGAGAGGGCAAAGGCCAGTACCTGGGTGAGAGCCTCCTGGCCCCACAGTGCCTCAAAGCGCTCCCAACCCCCAAACTCCCTGCCTCCTTGACCTCCATCAGATCCTCAGGCGCCCCCACAGCCCCTCATTCCCCACCAATCTTCCCACCTCCACTGTTTTTCCCAATGCCCCGGAGGGCCTGGAAATGCTGGCACAGGTGGTCTTCCAAGGGGGAGATGAACTGGGAAGTTGGGAGGTTGGGGTGGGGGGAGGCTCTGCTCCCACAGGCTGTAAGGTGGGCTGCTGGTGCCACCTGGTGGTCACTCTACCTTCAGGTCATGCCAGAATGAGAGATGAGAATCAGCCAAGCTCAGGGAGGAGGCCCAGCCTGGGTAGGTTGGGTGTCAGAAGCCCTTGGTGAGGACACCTGTAGCCCCCAAGATGGCCCCTGGACCACCCCTAAACCTTGTCTTCCATGAGAGCAGGGAGGAGTAGCCCCATTCTTCCTCTCCCGTGTACCTCACACTGGAATGACGCAATGGGTAGATGGGGTCCCTGTCCCGACTGATTGTTCAGGGCCCTGATTGCCCCCTTCTCTTTCTTTCTCAGAAATGCCTCTACCGCTGCTGCCGATGGACCTGAAGGGAGAGCCCGGCCCTCCTGGGAAGCCCGGGCCTCGAGGCCCCCCTGGCCCCCCTGGCTTCCCAGGAAAACCAGGCACGGGAAAGCCAGGGCTCCATGGGCAGCCTGGCCCTGCTGGCCCCCCTGGCTTCTCCCGGATGGGCAAGGCTGGTCCCCCAGGACTTCCTGGCAAGGTCGGACCACCAGGGCAGCCGGGGCTTCGGGGGGAGCCAGGAATACGAGGGGACCAGGGCCTCCGGGGGCCCCCAGGACCCCCTGGCCTCCCGGGCCCCTCAGGCATTACTATTCCTGGAAAACCAGGTGCCCAGGGGGTGCCAGGGCCCCCAGGATTCCAGGGGGAGCCAGGGCCCCAGGGGGAGCCTGGACCCCCAGGTGATCGAGGCCTCAAGGGGGATAATGGAGTGGGCCAGCCAGGGCTGCCTGGGGCCCCAGGACAGGGGGGTGCCCCTGGTCCCCCTGGCCTCCCTGGTCCAGCTGGCTTAGGCAAACCTGGTTTGGATGGGCTTCCTGGGGCCCCAGGAGACAAGGGTGAGTCTGGGCCTCCTGGAGTTCCAGGCCCCCGGGGGGAGCCAGGAGCTGTAGGCCCAAAAGGACTCCCTGGAGTAGATGGTATGGGGGTCCCAGGGGCAGCAGGGTTGCCAGGGCCACAGGGCCCAGCAGGGGTCAAAGGGGAGCCAGGGACCCGGGGTCCCCCTGGCCTGATAGGCCCCACTGGCTATGGGATGCCAGGACTGCCAGGCCCCAAGGGGGACAGGGGCCCAGCTGGGGTCCCAGGGCTCTTGGGGGACAGGGGTGAGCCAGGGGAAGATGGGGAGCCAGGGGAGCAGGGCCCACAGGGTCTTGGGGGTCCCCCTGGACTTCCTGGGTCTGCAGGGCTTCCTGGCAGACGTGGGCCCCCTGGGCCTAAGGGGGAGGCAGGGCCTGGAGGACCCCCAGGAGTGCCTGGCATTCGAGGTGACCAGGGGCCTAGTGGCCTGGCTGGAAAACCAGGGCTCCCAGGTGAGAGGGGACTTCCTGGGGCCCATGGACCCCCTGGACCAACTGGGCCCAAGGGTGAGCCGGGTTTCACAGGCCGCCCTGGAGGACCAGGGGTGGCAGGAGCCCTGGGGCAGAAAGGCGACTTGGGGCTGCCTGGGCAGCCTGGCCTGAGGGGTCCCTCAGGAATCCCAGGACTCCAGGGCCCAGCTGGCCCTATTGGGCCCCAAGGTCTGCCGGGCCTTAAGGGTGAACCAGGCCTGCCAGGGCCCCCTGGAGAGGGGAAAGCAGGGGAACCTGGCACAGCTGGGCCCACGGGGCCCCCAGGGGTCCCTGGCTCCCCTGGAATCACGGGCCCTCCTGGGCCTCCTGGGCCTCCGGGACCCCCTGGTGCCCCCGGGGCCTTCGATGAGACTGGCATCGCAGGCTTGCACCTGCCCAACGGTGGTGTGGAGGGCGCCGTGCTGGGCAAGGGGGGCAAGCCACAGTTTGGGCTGGGCGAGCTGTCGGCCCATGCCACGCCGGCCTTCACTGCGGTGCTCACCTCGCCCTTCCCTGCTTCGGGCATGCCTGTGAAATTTGACCGGACTCTCTACAATGGCCACAGCGGCTACAACCCAGCCACTGGCATCTTCACCTGCCCTGTGGGCGGCGTCTACTACTTTGCTTACCATGTGCACGTCAAGGGCACCAACGTGTGGGTGGCCCTGTACAAGAACAATGTGCCGGCTACCTATACCTACGACGAGTACAAGAAGGGCTACCTGGACCAGGCATCTGGCGGGGCTGTGCTCCAGCTGCGGCCCAACGACCAGGTCTGGGTGCAGATGCCGTCGGACCAAGCCAACGGCCTCTACTCCACGGAGTACATCCACTCCTCCTTTTCAGGATTCTTGCTCTGCCCCACATAACCCGCGGGGGGCCCTGCTGCCCTGGCCTCCTCCTCTTTAGTGGTAGAGCGACCTTTTCAGTTACAAAGAACCTCCATTTAAAGAAAAAAGACAAAAGCTGAACAGAGGTGGCCGTGGCCTTGGCCCGAGGAGACTGACTTGCTTTCTCCCTGCATGCAGGCTGAGATTGTTTCTGGAAAGGGCTGGCATGAGTTTCTTTCCCCTAAACGTCTGTGCAGTGTCGGGGTTGCACCCTGTGGGTCCTGGGGCACACAGCCCAGCCCCCTGTGAGTCCTGGGCTCTGCTGGGCCCTGAAGGAGCTGAGAGGGAGCTCAGCTCCCCACCCCTACCTGGGGAGACAGCCCTTCCCACTGGCTCCCTGATGGCACCTGCTGGAGGAATGGAGCACAGCCTCCCTCGCAGTCCTTGGCTCCTCCAGCTTCCCCTGGGACCTCCAGCATGTGATAGTGGACTAAGGACTGTGGGGTTTCCCTCCAGGGGAAAGAGAGAAGAGGGGACCATCGAGTTGGCGGGTGTGAACACCCTGCCAGGACTGCAGCCCCCATGGTGATGCTATAGCATCAGACCTGTCTGTAGTGGGCACAGGGCTTGCTGTTGCCCTAGGAAAGGGCAGCCCCCTTTCATTGCTTCACTGGCAGCCATGTGAAAAGTGGTTTGTGAAGGCTCAGGGCAAGGACTTGGGGCAGGAGGCAGCTCTTTGCATTCATCCCCCTCCCTCCGGGGCTGCCCCCACCAGCTCTGGCTGTTTAGCTTGAGGGCGGCGCACAGGCCCCTAGGGACAGCCACAGGCCAGAAAGATCAACCTCTGTGAAGTGTCTAGCGCAGATGGTGGTGGAGGCAGAACGGACCATCAGCAAACGGGAGCACTCCTCCCTTTCTCTCCTTCCACTGGCTGCGGGCTGGGCTGCTTTTCTCATACAGAATTGTAAGAGGATCCTTGCCACCCTAGCCAGGTATCCCCAAGGCAGCGCACCTCTCGTTTGGCCTCTGAACAAGGTGCACGCGAGCCAGGGATAAAGCCGGCTCCCACTCGTTTTTCCTTAATAAGAACCACATGGTGGGTGTATGTGTACAAGAAGGGTTCATCTGTGGGGGCTTCCTCTCCTTCCACCCTCTGGTTCCAATTTCCTGTTCTAAGCAGGATTAGGGGCCAGGAGGCTAAGGCTGGGAGAGAAAGGGTGCCAACAGGTCCCTTTGGAATGAGTTGGCCCTGGACATTTCTGCCATTTTCCCCTCTCAGAGCTCCTCTGCAGGAAACAGGCAGGATGCCCCTCCCAACCCCTCAGTCCCTAGTTCAAGCGGAGTGGATAAAGATGAGATTGGCACTGGGAATGGTGGACATTCCTGCCCATGCAAAGATGGCCACTTTCCCCGCAGCTGCAGCCCTCCCTCAGCCCTTGCCAGGCCAGCCCTGTTCCCTGTACCAAGTGTGACCTGGGGTCATTCTGTCTGTGACCGCATTGTACTGCTCCACGTCGGCCTTGTCCAGGCAGTCCACGTTGAAAATGAAGGATGGCTGCTGACTTCTGACTGGCTAAGCAGTGGGTTCCCTCAGGGTCCTTGCCAACCCTCCTCCCCTGCCGACAACTTCTCCAAACAAGGCAGGCTATTTGCTCACTTCTTCAAAAGGAGAAATGAAAACCCAAATCTGCCCAAGTGACACTTGAAAAGGTTTTGGCTGGGGGTTCCTGGTGGATTTCTTACTACCTAATGCCCAAGAGAACCAAGGAATCTCAAACCATACCTGGAGGGGGTTCTTTGCTCAACCTCTTCCTTCCCTGGGTCAAAGCCACTATCATCTGATGTGTTAGGGATGGGTTCTGATTGGCAGAAATTAATCAGCTTCCAACAGGAGCCCAGGGAACTAAGTAGGGTCCCAAGGGAGCCCCACGACTTCCAAAAAAAAAAAAAAAAAAAAGCTATTTCACAGAGCTGAGCTTCTGCCAGATTTCATTCCTCAAGCCTTTCAAGGAGGGGTGGTTGGCGTTTCTAAAATGTTTATGGGATTTGAGGTGCAGGTGTCCACTTAACTGACTGGCTTTGATAAACAATGTCAGATTTTAACTATGAAAATGACATTACCTTGTGCATTTTTATATTCCTATTATTTTTTTTAAGATTAAAGTTTAAATGTTTTCCACTAGTCATTTCCGCTCTAACTTGGTATAGGAAGTTTAGTTCTCTACATACTTATCATGTGCCCTGTGTCACAGATTTGGGAAAAATGCACTTGGGAATCAAAGAAAATGGAACTTCTTTTTGAAAAGACAAGCAACCATGTTGATGGTATTGACACAACCTCAGTAAAACTTGTTGTATAAAACAGCACTGTGCTGCAGGTGGCAGACGCAGAGGTATCGAAAGCCTCTGGGTTCTGTAAGGTGTCCAGGAAGCTCTCTGGGGCTCTGTGCCTCCTCTTAAGGAGCATGCCCTCCTCACCAGCTCCCTAACCTGGGTTTCTGTCACCACCACATCAGAAATGCCTCATGCTAATAAGCTGCTGAGGCTGTGCACCAAGCAAATACCAAGAGGCATTTTAAGAAACCAAAGGCAGGTGCTGGGCACGGTGGCTCGTGCCTGTAATCCCAGCACTTTGAGAGGCCGAGGTGGGCGGATCATGAGGTCAGGAGATTGAGATCATCCTGGCTAACATAGTGAAACCCTGTCTCTACTAAACATACAAAAAACTAGCTGGGCATGGTGGTACTCACCTGTAGTCCCAGCTACTCGGGAGGCTGAGGCAGGATCATCGCTTGAACCCGGGAGGTGGAGGTTGCAGTGAGCCAAGATCTCACCACTGCAGTCCAGCCTGGGCAGAGCAAGACTACGTCTCAAAAAAAAAAAAAAAACAAAAAAAACAATGGCTGGTAGTGGCTGGAGTTGGGGGCGATGGCTCAATCTTTACTGGAACATTCCTGCAAGCTCTCAGGGGTAGCGGAGCATGACAGCTGGCTCGATAGTCCAAGGGCCAAGTTTCAACATCTGATACAAATTATGAATGAAATCATGAATTTTTGCTCCTGAGGGCTGGGCTAGTGCCAGGCCCAGTGCGGAAGACAGGCTGGGGGAGCTGTCCTGGGCAGAAAGCACCTGCTCACGGCCTGCCATGCTCGGCTGCAAAAGATCTGTCCCCGGCGCTGAGGCTCTGGGTGGCGCACCTGAAGCAATCCCTGTTTTAGGAGTCCAGGCAGAACCTCATCTTCACTAAAACAGATCTGCCCGACGGTGCTGAAACCTCAGGCCAGCTGCAGACTGTGCATGCTTGGCTTTCCACTGAGGCTGGATGCTCCAAGAATGTCCCTAGAGTTTGAGGGGAGGCATCTTCTCCCATTAATTCTTCCTTTCTTCAAAATGGATGCTAGTCCCAGATACTTGGGAGGCCGAGGTGGGAGGATTGCCAAGTCTAGGAGTTTTAGACCAGCTTGGGCGACGGAGTGAGACCCCATCTCTAAAACACGCTGTGTAAAACTTCCTCGCAGGGAAAGGCTTTTGATTGGTCCCAAGATACAGAAGGAGGCACACAGCAGTCTTCCTGGGGCCTCTGCGATGGTGCCTTCCCCACCCAAAGGTTGGTAGTCTGAGGATAGAATGGCCCTCTGGATCTTTCTACAGGGTTCATGTTCCTGGCCCAGCTAGGCCTAGCTCCTGTTTGGGGAAGTCAGGCTCTGAGAACAGAAAAATCTGGCTTGTTCCTACTGACTGCCTCTGGCAAAGCACTCGGCCCAGCAGCCTGGGCCACTCTGAGTGATCTCCAACAGGAAAAGCCACCAGATCGTGGCTGCTCTGCCCTTCCTGGCTGAACACACAGCTGGCTGGAAGAATAGGGGAAATCTGCCTGGCAAACAGCAGCTCATGGCCTTGGGGCCCCAGCTCCTAGGACAGTGCAGCGCAGACAGAGGCACTAGGCTTGAGAGGTCAGGCTGCCAGGGGAGAATCCATTCAGGGCAGAAGAGAAACAGGAAACAGATTTACCAAAAACTGTTTATTGCTGCAACTTCCACTGGAAGCTGTTAATAAGCCACATGGCAGCCAAGAGCCAGGTGTGACCTAGATCAGCTGGATGCACGTGCCTGTCCCTTCATCCACACAACTTGCTGCTTGGGGGCCCTGCTAGGATGCGCTTGCTGGAAACTGGCAAAACCCAACAGGGAGAAATGATGCTACTGCACATCATTTCCACCTCCCCATGTCCCATCTCGAAGATAATACGGGAAAACACCATCAGTACCCTGCCAAGATAAACGCGCCTGGGCCCCTCTGTCCTACTGAGGAGCAGGAGTGCCCTGCAGCAAACCAGAGAGCCAGCAACAGCGAAGCACCAGTCCCATGCTCGCTGTTCCAGTGACCTCCCCTGAAGAGACCCCAGCCCCACTGGTGCACTCAGCTCCACAATGCAGGAAGGGTGGGGAGCCACACTCAAGGAAGCTCAGGGTTTCTGTTGATCTGAGCTGTAGTTGGTCCCAGGGGACTTGGCAGAGCCCTAGCAGCTGTGGCCCTCATAAACTCTTCTGGAAGACACGGTGCAGGCTCTGGGCCAGGATGTCTGTCTCCTCATAGCCTTCACAGCTTTGCTGCCAGCTCTCTGGCACCTGATCCATCCCATAGTAGGCACCAGCAATGGCCCCGGCCATGGTGGCAATGGTGTCTGTGTCCCCACCAAGTGAGATGGAATAGATGAGAGTCCTTTGGAGGCTATTGAAGGCAGAGGGGATCTCAGGGTCCGGCTCCATGCAGTGCAGGAAGCAGTAGATGGCGGTGGGCACCGACTCGAAGGCAGCAATGCCATTCCCTGTGGGGAAGCCAGGTTAGAGGGGCTCCATGTGCCCCCAGGCCTCCTGCCATTTGACACAGCCGCACTCTCAGCTTCAAGCAGGCTGTGACTAAGATCTCAGGCTCTACAGTTAGACCACCTGGGCTCAAATCCTGGCTCCACCACATGCTGGCTGCGTGACTGGGAGAGTTACCTAGGGGACTGCTAAGCGCTTCTTGCTCTCAGATTCAACTCCTTATGCAGACAGGGAGTAACATTAGTAACTCTCTCACAGGGCTTTTGTGAGGATGAAGCGAGATCATGTCTGTAAAGCATTCTGCACAGTGCCCAGTATAGATGCTAGATAAATAAAGATCCATTATCAACATTTTTATGACTGGTGGCCAGCTCCCATATCTGGGGACACTGATCCATAAGGCTGAGGGTGCTGTAGCTTCAGAGCAAGAAGCACTAAGCTCAAACCCTGCCATGACCCTGTGTGTCACAGCACCCCGGGGTACAGTGTGATGGCAGGCACGACTCCATGTTCCCCTCCCCTTCGTGGGCCCAAGGCTGACCCTGAAGGATGACAGAGGGGGAGACAGTCCCAGGCAGGCACACCCACCTAGCTCAGACACCACTTCTTCTCTGGTCACCGACACCTGGTCTAGAAGCTCTCCAATCTTCTTTAGGCGACTGGAGTACGGACGGTCCTCCATGCCCAACCTGTGTGTTGCAGGAGAGGTTTCAGGGAGGTCAGAGCTAGTAGGGTGGAGGCGCTGGGCAGGGAAAGGGCTGCATGTGGTCAGGCTGCAGCCAGCCACGAGTGCCCTGACAAGAGGTGGGAGAGGGCTGGGTGTGAGTGGGCCGTTTTGTTCTCTGGGACCCTGAGAGCCCTGAAACACAGACAAGATCAAGAGGCTTCTGCCCATGCCTCCCTAGGGTCTGCAAATAAGGATGGAAGGTTTCAGTTTGTGGCAATGCCAGAGGCCCCCGGATCACCCACACACCCACACCACACACCTCCAGCCCCATACTCACTCCCTGGCATCCAAGACGGATTGGGCATCTCCCTCCAGCTCCTCCATGTGGCCCAGGAGTTGCTGGAGAAAGTGCTCGCTGGAAGACTCCCCCTGCAAGGCCAGGTGCACAGCCAGGGCCTGCAGGATGGCGCCATTGTAACCCAGGGAGGAGGCATGTGTCAGCTGGGCTGAGAGCCGGGCAAACTAGGGAGGAGGAGACCGGTTGTCACAGAAGTCCTGCTACAGAAGAGGGAGGGGACGGCCCAGAAGCCACCCCATCCTGAATACCTTCTGTACATCCTGGACACTGCTATAGGCCAGGGAGATGCCAGCCACCCGCATGGCACCACCATTGCCATAGGAGCCTTTCCCGTTAAACTGGGCCCGAGCAGGCTCAAAGACATCACGACATTTGGGGTTCAGGAGCTTCTTGAAGACAGTGACTACCCCAGCACCATAGCCCCTGTCAGGGTCCTTTTTGTACTCCTGAGCAAATCTAGGGAAGAGAAGGGGAGACAGAATTGGGATTTACAAGACGCCTCTAAGGGCTGGGAGAGAAGAAATCGAGACTGGTTTGGAAAAAGAGGAAGCCTTGAGGGCTTAAGGAGCCTGCACCAGCAGCGCTGCTATTTTAGCTTGGGAAGCTGTGCCAGCCAGACACAGGCTCCTGTGGAGGCTGGGGGCGTGGGCATGCATAGATGTCATTCTTCTGGCCAAGGGGTGCAATAACTTTGCCCACCTGGTTTGCCTCAGCCCAGGACCATCCCCCTCACCTGTGAGCCATGTCCACCTCGTCAAAGGCCTCCTTGGCTAGCAGCGACTGCACCAGGGCTCTGGCCATGGCTGTGTCATCTGTGTAGTACAAGGCTTCTGTGGGGAAAGGAGGGAGGATGAGAGCCTCCTGCTCACCTTTTGTCTTTTGTGTGTGTGTGTGTGTGTGTGTGTGACAGAGTCTTACTCTGTTGCACAGGCTGGAGTGCACTGGTGCAATCATGGCTCACTGCAGTCTTGAACTCCTGGGCTCAAGCTATCCTCCTGCCTCAGCCTCTCAAGTAGCTGGGACTACAGGCACGCATCCTCACATCCAGCTAATTTTATTTTTTGTAGAGACAGGGTCTCACTCTGTTGACCAGATTTGTCTCGAATTCCTGGGCTCAAGCAATCCTTCTGCCTTGGCCTCCCAAAGAGCTGGAATTACAGGCATGAGCCACTGTGCCTGGCCCTGCTCACTGTTTATTTTAGTTTATATTGTATTATTTTATTTAATTACTTTTTTGAAACAGGGTCTTACCCTGTTGCCTAGGCTGCAGTGCAGTGGTGCGACCATGGCTCACTGCAGTCTCAACCTCCCAGGCTCAAGGATCCTCCCACCCCAGCCTCCTGAGTAGCTGGGACTACAGATGCACACCACTACGCCCAGCTTTTTTTTTTTTTTTTTTTTGGTAGAGACAGGGTTTCATCCTATTGCCAGGCTGGTCTCAAACTCTTGGGCTCAAGTGGCCTCTCCCAAAGCACTGGGATTACAATTGTGAGGCACTGCGTCCAGCCCCTGCTCATGTTTTAGAGTTACCACATCTAAAATGACCTTAAGTCAGCTTCTCACTCCCACTTTCCTGGGCCCTGGGAAGCCTTAGGATCTCAGCTTTGGGATTTTCAGCAATTCTTTATTCCAAATCAGTCACCACATCCTGCTGCTTTCTATTTTATGTATGTATGTATGTATGTATTTATTATCAGCCTACATCATGCTTTGATCTGCTGATTTCTGAAGGAAAACTTCCATCCACTTCTGGCTGCCATCCTTGCAGCTTGTCTTTTTGTTTTTTTCTTTTTCTTTTTTTTTTTTTTTTTGAGATGGAGTCTCGCTCTGTAGCCCAGGCTGGAGTGCAGTGGCACAATCTCAGCTCACTGCAACCTCTGCCTCCCGGGATCAAGTGATTCTCCTGCCTCAGCCTTCTGAGTAGCTAGGATTACAGGTGTGTGCCACCACACATGGCTAATTTTTATATTTATAGTAAAGATGGGTTTCACCATGTTGGTCAGGCTGGTCTCGAGCTCCTGACCTCGTGATCCACCTGCGTGGTCCTCCCAAAGTGGTGGGATTACAGGCATGAGCCATCGCACCTGGCCTGCTTTTCTTTTTTGTAGAAAAGATTTTGCCATGTTGCCCAAGCCAGTCTCAAACTCCTGGGCGATCAGTCTCCCAGTAGCTGGGATTACAGGTATGTGCCACCATATCCAGCTTGAAAATGATAGTTTCTAGATCCAGATCTCCTCCTACTTCATGTCGCTGTAGCACATCACCAGTGACCAGTGTCTTCATCTTGAAAATCTTTTCCTAGGTTTCGTTGATATCCATGCCCTTCTCCACCTATCAAACTGTTTCCTTCCCTCACCCCCTTCCCTCCCTCACTACCTCCCTCTTAATTATGGGTGTTCTCCAGGGTTCTGACTATGGCCCTTTTTTCTTACATTCTACCTGCTCTCCATGAAGATTCACCTCCTCTGCTTGACCTCATACCTGCTACCTGAGCCAGGATCTGAGCGATGAGCTAGCTGACAGCACAAGGGAAGGAAAAGGGAAGTTAGTTTCACGGGTAAGACAGCACATGCAAACGCCTGGCCTAGAGGAAGCATGGTGTGAGGAACCCAAGAGCAGAAAGCAAGGCCAAGGTTGGTGGAAGATGAAACCGCAGACGCGCGGGAGGGCTGGGCCACGTCGGACACGTTAACGAATGTGGCTCTGTACTAAGGGTAATGGGAAATCACATCAGGGTTTCAGGCAGGGGAGGATGAGATTAGAGTCAGGCTTCCAGAGCACACCCTGCGGGGTGGCAAACCCGCTGATGGGGTACTGACTCCAGAGAACCGGGAAAAACAGGTCAAGTCGGCAAGGGCAGACAGAAGGTACCCGACTTAGGATGGTTCAACTTAAGTTTTTTCCGGCTTTCCGATAATGCTAATACCCATTCTGTGGGCTCCTCGACGTCCGATGGGGCTGCGTCCAAATAAAATGGTCATCTAAGCTGAAAGCGCACTGTCAACTTCGGGCATTTTCAGCTTACGATGGGCTTATCCGGAGGGCTACCCCAGAGGACGCGTAGGAGCCTCTAGACACCCGACCAGGCGCAACCCGGGACAGCATCGCCCAGGCCTCCGCCCAGCACGGTTGCGGCCCCGGTGCTGCCACGCCCCAAGCAGGGGACGTTCGGGGCGAGACGCCTAAGGCTGGAGATCGCGTTAGCACTCGCTGAGGCAAAGCTGTTGTGGGTCACCCGGCCCTGACCTCGGCGCCCTCGGCAGCCATCCCCGCGCACCAGGCTCCGCGCCCCTCCAGCCTCCCCCCTGCACGGCCTCCGACTTGCGCCCGGCCCCGCCCACCTGTCCGCTGGCTCCCGGGCGTGTCGGGGTCCGGTTCCAGGTTCTGGACGTGACGCAGGACTGACGTCAGGTCGACGGTGTCTTGGGCCTCGTAGAAGGAGCCCACGCAGTCCCCAAGCAGCGCGCCAGCCAGGCAGCCTCGGAAGCGCGAGAGGGAGCGGGCCGCGCCAGCCCCTCCGCCGCCCGCCGCCGCCATCACCGCCACCGCCATCTGCGCGCAGGCCACTAGCCACTTCCGGTGCCACCCGCGCTGCTTTCCTACTCCCGGCCCGCTGGGCTCCCCGGGGCCTGGAGTCTCCGCTCCGCCGTCCGGCCTACAGCGCCGCCCAGCGGCCCGGAGTCGCGGCGCCGCGCGGCTCCCGCCAGCCTGTGCTTTAAGTCCCCAGTTCTTCCCGCTCCTCACCACTGGGCCAACTGGGCGGGAAGGCCACTATGGGTCCCTGGGGGATGGGCACTGAGCCAGACCATTGGACCACTCCAGGCCACTGCCTCCCGCAGGCGAGCACTCCTAACTCCGCACCCCCAGGCGGCCCTCCACACCGAGGCTGGGACCCCCAAGCCCTCCCTTTCCCTCTGTGGGCCTCACTTACGCATCAAGAGGGCGGGCAAGGGGCCAGTTGGGGCACAGCCAGGTGGAGGCTGTGCTGCTGGAGCCCAAGAGTGCTGGCCCAGCCCAGAGAGGGGTTCCCTGAGGGGAGGGGAAGGAACTGGATTTGGTACATGGACTTCAGCGGAATGGTGTTCCCCACCTTCGCTCCTCCTTAGACAGGAGGGTGGCCAAGAACCCTCTTCCTGCTGGCTACATACAGTGGGGCAGAGAACAGCCGGCCTGAGATCCTCCACATTTATTCCATTCATTCCCTCCTCCCCGCTTCCATGGCCCACCCAGCCCTGCCCTCCTCCCACAGCCCTCCAAGGCTAGGCCAGCTCCAGCTGGCAGCTTTTGAGTGGACTCAGGGTTCTATTTGTGGTACGTGTGAAGGTGTCCACCTCAGGCGCGAACTTCTCAGCAGGCACGGTCAGCTTGCGCCGCGTGTCCATGCACTTGGTGTCCAGCAGCACGGAGTTGGCCTTGCAGGCAATGTCAGCCTGCAGCCGTGCCAGGTGCTTGTACAGGGCATCCAGTGCATCCCTAGGGAGGCGTGTTGACAAACCCCCAACGCCCTTGAGGCTGGGAGGCCTGGGCTGCATGCACAGTCTTCAGTCCCAGGGAGCCAGCAGGCCGCAAGAGGCCACACTGGTGGGCAGCGTCTCACTGCTCCCCCCTACTCCCCAGACCTACTGTGCTTGTGTCAGCTTCTGCTTCAGGGCAGCCATGGTTGCCTCTAGTTGGTGAACCTCATCGGTGAGGCCGTACTGTGCCTGGGGGCCACAGAGGGGTTGAGAGTTCCAGGTCAGCCACACTGTCCTTTATCTGAGTGCTGCCCCGTGACAGCAGTGCCCTTGCTCCATCAGGAACATGAGAAAACCTTGGCCAGGGGGCCCTGCCCCACTGGGATGCCCTCTCACCTGGTCCCGGCAGAGTTCCACGTTGGGCCGGTAGGTTCTGGCCTCTAGCCGGGTATGGGACAGCTTCAGGTTCAGGAACTTTCTGCGCAGATCCTCCTCCAGGTGCCGGATGTCCTCCTGCAGCTCAGCAATCTCCTCCAAGGTCTGCAGGGACAGAGTGACAGGTTTCCACTGGCTGGACTCGCCATGTGCTGCAGGTCCAGGGCCTCCTGGCGGGGGCAGGCGGCTCCTCATCCCATAGCCGGATGTCCGGGGCCCAGCAGAAGCTCACATTCTTCTCTTGCCATTTGAGCTCACTGTACACTTTCTCCATCTCCCGCAGCCGCTTCCTGAAGGCAAATTCCGTTGCAACTCTCTGGGCTTCAAGCTCGTTGTTGGTCTGAAGGAGAAAACATAAACAGGGCAAGGCGAGGGTCTACACTCACGGCCACCTGAGGCTATGACGCAGGCGAGGGCATGGGGGCCACGTGCACAGCAGAGAACAGAATTTATGGGCTGAGCACACACTGGGGCCATCCATGAGTCATGGGTGGGTGGCCCGTCACCTCAGCGATCGTTAGGGCAATGGCCTCCCTCAGCTCCCGAGCTGCTTTCATCTCAGCCTCTGCTCGGTCCTTGTTGAACTGACTGAAGTTATCCCACTGCTGGAGTGTGGTGGAGCTGCAGGCGGCAGGGAAGATGGGGGTCAGGAGGGTGTGGCCTGGGAGGGGAGGAGGCGAGACTGGCTGAGACACTCTTCTTACCCATCGGGGACACGTGTGGGGTCGACCTTCAGAGAGATGTTTGGGGCCTTGAGGTTGAGAGAGAGACAGCCTCTGTCGATCTCCAGTGTCTCCATTTTGCCCCGATGGTCGGAGTGGAGCTGCTGTCGGACTTCCTGCAGGAGGCTGGGGAAAGCGCAGACTCCATCAGGAACCATCCCCCAAGGCTCAGAGGCGGGCCTGGCGGTGCTATGGGGACACGGCAGGAAGAGGAGGCTGGGGTGACCCTTCCCAGTAGAAGATTATGGAGCTGCAGCCAATGAGACCAAGAGCAACACAGCTGTATGAAAATGCTGACCCCCCGCCACGCACCTTACACACCCGTGGGCACATGCATGTAGCTGCGCTCACAAAAGCTCATACGCACACACTCACAGGAGCTACTCAGAGGTGGTGGCAAATGGGTGTCACCTCTCATGCTTCCAGTCAGTGGATACTGGTTGCCCCTGGTGGGGTCGTGAGAAGTATTCTGAGCCCATGTCCAGGCAGTGGGAAAAGTGCTACAGTCGATTAGTGGTTTCTGCCACAGGCACCAGAGGGCCAAAACGTAGCATGGAGGCAGGTTGCTCCTCATCCACAATACCTGTGTTCCACACTGAAGGCACACAGCCTCAAGGGCCCGTGAGCATGCCGGCGACCTGCCTCTCCCTTACCAGAGCTGCTCGAAGGCCTGGCTGATCCTCTGTTGCAAGGCCTTCTTGGTGGCCTCAATGACCTCCACCTCTTTATGCAGCTCATCCTCCACAGGGTCCTTCACCACATCAATGTCTCGCCGGCTTTCCCGCAGGGTCAGGCACTCAATGGCCACGTCCAGAGGCAGGTTCTTGGCCTGCAGGTTTTGCTCTGCTGACTCCTTCATCTAGAAAAGAGGGTGTGGTCCGGCATGGTGGCTCACGCCTGTAATCCCACACTTTGGGAGGCCGAGGTGGGTGGATCACCTGAGGTCAGGAGTTCGAGAACAACCTGGCTGACATGGTGAAACCTTGTCTCTACTGAAAATACAAAAATTAGCTAGGCATGGTGGCACGTGCATGGAGTCCCAGCTACTCTACTCAGAAGGCTTGAGGCGGGAGAATCGCTTGAACTCAGGAGGTGGAGGTTGCAGAGAGTCAAGATGGCTTCACTGCACTCCAGCCTGGCAACAGATCGAGACATCGTCTTGGGAAAAAAAAAAAAAGAAAGAAAAGAAGAGGCGGGGAGTGCTGGTGGAGCCATCCATGGGAAGTAGCACTTGTCCCCACTTTAGCAAGGGGCCAGTGACTCGGATGGACATACCACTCATGACCCCCACATCAAGGGCTTCTCAACCCAACTGTGGGGAAAGAGGGGAGGTTTTGGCAGCAGCCCCTGGGGAACCAGGTCCTGTCTCCCTGCCTGTGTCAGGGCGTCAATCTCAGCATCCAAATCTGTCAGACACTTGTCCAGCATCTCCTTCCACCGGTTGACGGTATCAATCCTCTCCACCAGTCGAGTCCTGTTGTCATGTTCATCCCAAATGGTCTGAGAGACAAGGCCAGATAAAGAGGGTGTCAAGTGGTTGGGGGCTATCCCTTTTGCGCACCCAGCTGAGTTCCCGTCCCCAACCTGGTTGTTGGTCTCGTTGCGGAGCACCCGGGCCTCCTGGCGGATCTGATGAGAAGCATCTCGCTGCAACTGGGAATTGGTGGACAGCAGGTAGCTGTTGGTGTGCCAGTCAGGCAGCTGGAAGCGCTGACCTGGCTTGACGCTCAGCGTGGCCATGGCACAGAAACCAGAAGGGTCAGAAACCCCTAGGCCTGTTCGCAGACAGCACCTGCAGAGGGAAAACACAGCTGCAGGAGACAGTTCAGGAGAACTTCTCCGGGATCACATGCCCCTGTGCAGGAATGTTCCTGTCCGTTTTGTTGTGAGCCCCGCCCTGCTGGAAGCCTGCCTGGGACAGCCCTTGCTTTACTTAGCTTTATGTGAGGCATTAATGAGGTTTCCCTCCCTCCTGTCCCCTGGAGGACACAAACCCCTGGACCTTGCAGGTCCTGGAGCACGTAAAAAGGAATACTGGAGTCTGGGAAGCCTAGACATGTGTGCGCAGTGCCAAATGCCTGTGGGGGAGGGGGGTGGCAGAAAAAAATAGCCCTTAATGCAGTTTCCACGCCTGCTCCCGGCAACCATGCCTTGTTGGGCTTCCTTTCCTTTCTTCCCCAGTCTGCCCGCCAGGCCCTGTGGGGGATCTAAAGGCAGGAACCCTTTAGATTCTGTTCTCTCTCCAGGGACGCGTGCTTGTTGGCACTGGGGAGCTGGGGGGCGGCTCTCTTCTCATTTGGTTGCCGTCACGCCCCCTCCCCCCCACCGCCTTCGTCTTCTGCTGGAGGCGGGGGCGGGACCGGGAGGTCCCCGTGGGAGGAGCTGGGATCAGTCCGGTTCCCCGCGGAACCCCTTTCTTCCCCTCCGCAGGATGATCACCTTTGGTTTAGATAAGTACCCGGACCCGGCGCGGAGGAAAGGGGCGCCCCGGGTCCCCTCGCCCCCTTACCTCCTTTCCCGCTTCGCCCTCCGCGCCCCCCGCTCTGAGCTCCAGTGTTTGGCGCCCCCGGTTGCTAGGCAACTGCACCTCCTTCCCACGCGGCCGCAGCGGCCGCCGCGACCTGGGTGCTTCTCTTGGCAACCGCGGCGGCAGCGTCTGGCGGCGTCCCCGGAGGCCTTTAGGGTAGGCGAGGGGCGGCCGGCCGAGCCTGAGAGGGGTGGGGGCATCAGAGCAGCGCTTTCACTTGCTTTACAAATTAAATGAACTTTTGTTATTTTTTCAGATGGGTCTCGCTCGGTCGCCTAGGCTGGAGTGCTGTGGCTCGATCTCGGCTTACTGCAGCCTGGACCTCCCAGGCTGAAGAGATTCTCCCACCTCAGCCTCTCGAGTTAGCTGGGACCACAGGCGCGTGCCACCATGCCCGGCTAAATTTAAAAAAGATTTTTTAAAAATATAGACAGGGTTTCACCATGTTGCCCAGGCTGGTCTCAAACTCCTGGCCTCAGGCGATCCACCTGCCTCGGCCTCCCAAAATGCTGGGATTACAGATGTCACAAAACCGAAGCCCCTGGAACGTTTTGTTTGGGGATCTCTCATTACCACACAGTCTGTGAGTGTGCCCCATTTCTCAAAATGTTCTCTTAAACTATCATCTGTAGTTTCAAAGCTCAGATCACCAATAAACAGTTTTCTTAACTGCTCTGGTTCTTTTGGATCAAGGCCCTTCTCCCCCCCACCCCCACCCTGACGGCCTGAGTTGGGCTAGGGGCCACCGGGTGGCTGTTTTACCTCCATTTTGAGACCGGACTCTGCCTGGGTAATTTTTATATTTTTAGTAGAGAGAGGGTTTCACCATGTTGGCCAGGCTGGCCTCAAACTCCTGACCTCAGGTGATCTGCCCGCCTTGGTCTCCCAAAGTGCTGAGATTACAGGCGTGATCCACCGCACCTGGCCTGATTTGTTAATTGCAAGTCTGTCTTCAGCAGGACTGAAGCCAGAACAATATTTCCCAAACTCCCTTCATCACGGAGTATTTTTTTTCCACAGGTTATTTTGTAAACTCTAATATGTGATTTGTAAACTGGACATGAACAAGAATTTGTGATATAGCCTTTTTACTAGGATTGAAGAAGACAGAAAGAAAAAATCTTGGACAAATTAATTGCTGGAAGAAATGATCAAATTTTGGCTTGCATGTTTTGCAACATTTGTATAATGCAAAGAAGTAACCAAATATGGCAGAACTGTGGTGTCTTTGGCATCTACTTTTGACTGTGGTGGTGGCCGTGGTATTCACAGCTCCTGGGGTATTCACACACCCTGCCCATGGGAAGAATGTGTTGGCCAAAAAGGTCAGCCAGCTGATGTCTTGGACCAAGAAAGACAGAGTGATAAGAATGAGTGAAACCATGTTCTATCATTTTGTATTCGATGCACCAAAAAACTATTCTGTTATTGTGATGTTTACTGCTCTGCACGAGTTCAGTTCATGTGTAACGTGCAAAGGTGCTGCCGAAGAATTTCAGATCTTGGCAAATTCCTATCAACACCCTGGTGCATTCAACACAAAGGTATTTTTTGGGATGGTGGATTATGATGAAAGCCCTGAGGTCTTTGAAGCACTCCAGATAACATTAGTACCAAATTTCTTCCACTTTTCTGCCAAATGGGAATTTACAACAGATGACATTTATGGTTTGAGAGGAAGGGATATTGTTGCTGACCAAATGGCTGAATGGGTAGCAGAAAGAACACATGTCAGCGTCAGAATCAGACAGCCTACAAATTATCATGGTCTCCTCAAGCCAGCGATACTTTTGGCTCTCATTGGCGGACTTGGGTATTTCTTGAAATGGCATAGGAAATCTATTTCCTGCAGCATTTTGTGTGAATTTTTAACTCTGTGCTTTGTGATTTTGATGACATCTGGTCAAATATGGACTTATATAAGAGGAGAACCATATGCCCAAAGGGACCCTCACACAGGACAGAAACATTATGTCAGTAAATTTAGTCAGGCTCAGTTTGCAGCAGAAACATACATTATTTCCCTGTTTAATATGTGTGTTACCCTGGGAATGTTGCTGTTAGATAAGGCTGCCACCTCTAGGACGAACGTCATAAAGAGAAAGATGATGTGTCTGTCTGGTGTGTGTCTAGTTGCCATATTCTTTACTTGGCTGCTCTCCCTCTTTAGATTTAAAATACCTGACTATCCATACAGCTTTCTCTTCGATTAAAAAGGATCCTACAGACATAGACAATGAAGCAAGAAGTTTGAAAAAAAAAAAAGCAGAAAAATGCAAACTCATAACTTTTTAAAGTAATTGAGATTTCACCAGAAGAGACCATGAAACAAGTGCCTTGACAATAATATATCATTTGCTGTCAAAATCTGTGAAGTATTACAGTATGTATATTCTCTGGTCTTAATTTTTCTCCCACAGAAGGGTTACAGGTTACCTCAAGTAGAATTATGAAAATCTTTAGAGAATACAACTTTCATCGAATCAGAACAATGTTTAAAAGTACTTTAGTTGGCCGGGTGCAGTGGCTCATGCCTGTAATCCCAGCACTTTGGGAGGCTGAGGAGGGTAGATCACGAGGTTGGGACTTCAAGACCAGCCTGGCCAATATGGTGAACCCCTGTCCGTACAAAAATTAGCTGGGTATGGTGGCGTGTGCCTGTATTCCCAGCTACTAGGGAGGCCGAGGCAGGAGAATCGTTTGAACCTGGGAGGGGGAGGTTGCAATAAGCCGAGATCACACTACTACACTCCAGCCTAGGCAACAGAGCAAGACTCTGCCTCAAAAAAAAAAAAAAAAAAAGTACTAGTTAATATTAATACTTGGTCAGCTGATCTTATTCTAATATGAAAAATAATCTTTTTCTTTTGAGTCAGGGTCTCTGTTGCCCAGGCTGGAGTGCAGTGGCACAATCTTGGCTCACTGCAACCTCCGTCTGCCTCCTGGGTTCAAGCAATTCTCTTGCCTCAGCCTCTTGAGTAGCTGGGATTACAGGCGTATGGCACCACACCCAGCTAATTTTTTGTATTTTTAGTAAGGATGGGGTTTTGTCATGTTGGCCAGGCTGGTCTTGAACGCCTGGCCTCAAGTGATCTGCCCCCACTCAGCCTCCCAAAGTGCTGAGATTACAGGCATGAGCCACTGTGCCTGGCCGAAAAGTAGTATCTTGACAAGGTATTCCCACACCTGACCACTGACGATAACTGCATTAGCCCTCCATGGAAGTGTACATTTGGAGTCTGTTTTATGGGTGGAGAGAGTAGTTGTATGATGTTGTCCCCTGAAGTTTAAATATCTATGTTCAGAGTACACTTCCAAAGCTTAGAGGCAAATATAGTACTTCGTACTACTACATATCCATCTTCCCTACTGGAATACACCAGTATGTTTCTTTTACCATACTGTTTGTTTTTTTTTTTTTTTTTTGAGATGGAGTCTTGCTCTGTTGCCCAGGCTGCAGTGCAGTGGCTTGATCTTGGCTTACTGCAACCTCTGCCTCCCAGGTTCAAGGGATTCTCGTGCCTCAGTCTCCTGAGTAGCTGGGACTATAGGTGCGTGCCACCATGCCCATCTAATTTTTTTGTATCTTTAGTAGAGACAGGGTTTCACTGTGTTAGCCAGGATGGTCTCAATCTCTTGACCTTGTGATCCACCCACCTCAGCCTCCCAAAGTGCTGAGATTACAGGCCTGGCTTTTTTTTTGTTTTGTTTTCTTTCTTTTTTGAGATAGAGTCTCGCTCTGTCGCCTAGGCTGGAGTGCAGTGGTGTGATTTCAGCTCACTACAACCTCTGCCTCCCAGGTTTAAGTGATTCTCCCACCTCAGCTTCCCAAGTAGCTCAGATTATAGGTGGGTGCCACCAAGCCCAGCTAAGTTTTGTATTTTTCATAGAGAAAGGGTTTTGACATGTTGGTCTGGCTGGTGTTGAACTACCTACTTCAGGTGATCCACCTGCCTTGGCTTCCCAAAGTGCTGGGACTACAGGTGTGAGCCACTGAGCCTGGCCCTTTTACTATGCTTCCCGATAGTTGAAGAGATTACAAACCAGTTAAACACCAGATTACAATTTACCTTTGATTGTTATCTTTTATCTGGAAAGATTTCAGATATGTTATCTTTCCTTATTTTTCTTTCATGTGGCCAATCTCTAAGAAAATAGCGTTTCCTATTTCTGTGTTGACTTTGTTGACTTGAGGTTGTTTTCTGTTTACTTTAAATCTAAGAGAAAAATAGGTATAAAGATATAAAGACAGTTGAGAACATAACTAAGAATTTCCTTTTTTTTTTGAGACGGAGTCTTATTCTGTCACCCAGGCTAGAGTGCAGTGGCATGAATTCGGCTCACTGCAATCTCTGCCTCCCAGGTTCAAGTGATTCTCATGTCTCATCCTCCCGAGTAGCTGGGATTACAGGCACCTGCCACCATGCCCGACTAATTTTCACATGTTTAGTAGAGACAGGGTTTCACCATGTTGGCCAGGCTGGTCTCGAACTCCTGACCTCAGGTGATCCACCCGCCTCGGCCTCCCAAAGTGCTGGGATTACAGACAGGAGCCACTGTGCCAGGCCTGTTGTTATTTTTAAGACAGCGTCTGTGTCGCTCAGGCTGGAGTGCAGTGGTGTGATCTTGGCTCACTGCAACCTCCGTCTCCCGGGCTCAAACAATTCTCCTGCCTCAGCCTCCCGAGTAACTGCGACTACAGGTGCATACCACCACGGTCAGCTAATACTTGTATTTTTAGTAGAGATGGGGTTTCACCATGTTGCCCAGATTGGTCTCCAACACCTGACCTCAGGTGATCCACCTGCCTCCCAAAGCGCTGGGATTACAGGTGTGAGTCACCATGCCCCACCAGTTAATCTGATTTTACATGTGTATAAAATACATGTGAAACCATCTGAATGATGGCACTGACTAAAATCCTGTCTAGGGCAGCATCAGACCACTCCTATGTTCTGTATTTTTTTTGGGGTTTTTTTTGGCAATACAATATGGAAATTCCATTTAGCAAGACAGTCATAGACAAGGAAGAGTAATATTATACATTTAATAGTTTCAAGTACTTTTGTTTTTATTTTTGACACTGGGTCTCGCTCTGTCACCCAGGCTGAAGTGTAGTGGCATGATCATGGCTCACTGCAGCCTCCATGACCTGTCCTGGGCTCAAGTGATCCTCTCACCTCAGCCTCTCATGTAGCTGGGAGTACAGGCGCATGCCACCATGCCTGGCTAATTTTTGCAGTTTTTGTAGAGACAGGGTTTCACCATGTTGCCTGGGTTGGTCTCAAACTCCTGGGCTCAAACAATCCACCCACCTTGGCCTCCCGAAGTGCTGGGATTACAGGCATGAGCCACCGCGTCAAGCCTCAGGTACTTTTGAACTGGCATGTTTTTAAAATCATTTTGCAAAGCCTATTAAAATTTTGTTTCAGTTGAGAATCAAACATATTGGGCTTTATGATACTAAGCCACCAAGGTATCTGTTTTGTTTACAATTATAAATTCTGAACCCCAGCATTATTCTTAAGAAAAGAACATTTTTTTGAGACGGGGTCTGACTCTGTCACCAGGCTGGAGTGCAGTGGTGCAATCTCGGCTCATGGCAATCTCCATGCACTGCAACCTCTGCCTCCCCGGCTCAAGTGATCCTCCTACCTCAGCCTCCCGAGTAGCTTGGATTATAGGTTCACTACCATGCCCAGCTAATTTTTTGCATTTTTTGTAGAGACAGGTTTTCACTATGTTGCCCAGGTTGGTCTCAAACTCATGTGTTCAAGCAATCTGCCTGCTTCAACTTCCCAAAGTGCTGAGATTAGGGGCGTGAGCCACTGCGCCCAGCCCAAGAAAGATATTTTAATAGGGAAAAATACAAGAAAAGTACTACTCTATGAAGGCAATGACTTACACATGTAATCCCAACACTGTGGGAGGACGAGGCAAGAGAATTACTTGAGGTTAGGAGTTCAAGGCTAGACTGGACAACATGGCAAAACCCTGTCTTTACTAAAAATACAAAAATTAGCTGGGCATGGTGGCACCTGCCTGTAGTCCCAGCTACTTGGGAGGCTGAGGCAGGAGAATCCCTTGAACCAGGGAGGCAGAGGTTGCAGTGAGCTGAGATCAAGCCACTGCACTCCAGCTGGGGCGACAGTGTTAGACTCCGTAACAAAAAAAAAAAAAAAAAAAAAAGGCATCATAAAGATCTCTATAGACCGTAGAAATTGTGGAAGCAAGGCCTGGTGCGGTGGCTCACACCTGTAATCCCAGCACTTTGGGAGGCTGAGGCAGGCGGATCACCTGAGGTTGGGAGTTCGAGAGCAGCCTGACCAACATGGAGAAACCCCGTCTCTACTAAAAATACAAAACTAGCTGGGAGTGTTGGTGTATGCCTGTAATCTCAGCTACTCGGGAGGCTGAGGCAAGAGAATCGCTTGAACCTGGGAGGCGGAGGTTGTGGTGAGCTGAGATTGCACCATTGCATTCCAGACTGGGCAACAAGAGCAAAACTCCATCTCAAAAAAAAAAAGAAAGAAAGAAATTGTGGAAGCAACAGAAATGACAGATGACATTTTCGGAAGCAACAGAAATGACAGGAAAACAGTATCTTTCTTCTACAGATAAAACTGAAGATTTCAGTTCTTTATAACATTTAGTCAAATATTGTAAAAGCATACACATCCTTTCCTGGCATTGACACATCAACCTAATTAACTTCCTGAAAACATCAGCAAGGTACGAAAGTATCAGCAGCTGAGATAAATTTGTCAAATAAGGCCGGGCGTGGTGGCTCATGTCTGTAATCTCGGCACTTTGGGAGGCTGAGGCTGGCAGATCACAAGGTCAAGAGATTGAGACCATCCTGGCCAACATGGTGAAACCCTGTCTCTACTAAAAATACAAAAATTAGCTGGGCGTGGTGGCACACACCTGTATTCCCAGCTACTTGGGAGTGAGCCAAGATCGTGCCACTGCACTCCAGCCTGGTGAGAGCAAAAGACTCTGTCTAAAAAAAAATTGTCAAATAGACAATAGAAACATGAAAACTACATTCAGATGTATGCCCCCTCATTGGCCAGGGATGGTGGCGTCACGCCTGTACTCCCAGCATTTTGGTAGGCCGAGGCCAGTGGATCACCTGAGGTCAGGAGTTCGAGACCAGCCTAGCCGACATGATGAAATCCCATCTCTACTAAAAATTAGCTGGGCGTGGTGGCGGGCACCTGTAAGCCAGCTACTCCAGAGGCTGAGGCAGGAGAGTCACTTGAACTCAGGAGGTGGAGGTTGCAGTGAGCAGAGATTGTGCCACTGCACTGCAGCCTGTGCGACACAGTGAGACTCCGTCTCAAAACAACAAAACAATAAAAAAAACCTTAGATTTTTACCTTAGACTGCCACCTCATTTCTGATGCATAAGCGTAGTGCTCTGAGCACCCTTTCTCTGAAGAAAGTTCCGAGCAGTTGAGCTCTTAATGTAACTGGCAATTTGTTCGGTTCTAACATATCTTATTATTTTTTGTTTTGGAGACCTGGAGTTCAGTGGTATGATCGAAGCTCACTGTAGCTTCGAACTCTTGACCTCAAGAAGCCTCCTGCCTCAGCTTCCCAAGTAGCTGGGATTACAGGGGTATGCCACCACACTCTTATTTTTAAAGAGAAGATAAAATCTGGGCCAGGTGCAGTGTCCCATGCTTGTAATCCAAACGCTTTGGGAGGCTGAAGTGGGAGGCTTGCTTGAGGCCAGGAGTTCAAGACCAGCCTGGTCAACATAGTGAGACTCCATCTCTACAAAAAATTTAAAAACCATCTGAATGTGGTGCTGTACACCTGTTCTCTTAGCTACTCGTGAGGCTGAGGCAGGAGGATCCTTGGGCCCAGGAGATTGTGGCTGCGGTGAGCTGTGGTCCTGCCACTGCATTCCCACCTGGGCGACAGAGTGAGACCCTGTCTCTTTTTAAAAAATTTAAACAATTGGCCGGGCACGGTGGCTCACGTCTGTAATCCCAGCGCTTTGGGAGGCCAAGGCTGGGGGATCACAAGGTCGAGAGATCAAGACCATCTTGGCCAATATGGTGAAACCCCATCTCTACTAAAAATACAAAAATTAGCTGGGTATGGTGGCGCTCACCTATAGTCCCACCTGCTTAGGAGGCTGAGGCAGGATAATTGCTTGAACCCGGGAGGCAGAGGTTGCAGTGAGCCGAAATTGCACCACTACATTCCAGCCTGGGCGACAGAGCAAGACTCTGTCTCACAAAAAAAAAAAAAAAAAAAAAAACAAAAAACTTTAAACAATTAAAAGTTATTTGCAGATTGAAATTGGCTGGCCAACTTGTAAATTCTGATATTAGTCTAACAAATTCAATTACAAGATGAAGAGCTATACCTGAAACTATGCAGTTAAAGCGGGCTGAGAGCTGGTTTCCAAAATCTTGGTCCAGTGTTTTCTGGCATCGCATACTGGGGCTGTGTATCCACTTCCGGGCGTGTAAAGATTCCCTCAGTTCATTAGGTTCCTTTTTTTCCTACACATCCTTCATTTCACCTCCTGGCAAAGTTTGTTAGCCTGGTGTCATCTCCCGGTTTTCACTCCACTCACCGTCTTTTATTTAAGAAGGTGAAAAATGAGAGGGGTTGTGGGGCAGGTGGGAGGTAGGCAGTCTTTTAAAAATCTAAGCTCCATCCATATAACCAGCACTGGAAACATTCTCTATATTGTCTCATCTAATGCTCCAACGGTTCTGTTTTCTCCTTTCACACTGGAGGAAACTGAGATTTAGCAGCATCAAGGAAGTTGCCCAGAGTGTCATATAATCGAGGTTTGAACCCAGGACATCGCGACTCCAAAGCCTAAGATCTTTCCACTGTATCACGTGGGTCCCCTTCCCTAAGTCTGAAGAGCAGTAATGATGACCACACAAGGGAAAGTTTAAGAGCAAAGCTTTTCTTTTTATTGCAGTTAATAGTGAAAGTTATACTTCAAACTGAAGCTAAGCAACACTAAAACCATTGATATTTTTAAAATCAAGGATTAAAAACAAATACAACATAGAACTCTCCCAATAGGCAGAATGGCGGAAAAAAGACTAGTGGTTCTGTCACAGAACATTTTAGTGACAGTTTGGCTCAGAAAGAATCATGACAATTTCTTTTTGTTGTTGTTTTTTTGGCCTCCCGACAGGAAACAATGACAATTTCTTTAACACAAAATATTATTTGAGCCACTTAAAAACCAGCTTCTTCAAGCTTCTCGGTCTCACCCATAACTTGTTTGTAGTATAATAATTTTTGTGGGGAAGATAGTTTAACTGAAAGAGAAAATGTATTACCAAATTTTAAATACTGAAAACAAGTATTTTTGTTCAAAAACTTTATTTGCCTTCTGCTCATTATAATTACATATAATCTTCAAAGAGTTTAAATGACAACCAAATCCAAGGCCTGGCCCCCAAGAACACAGTGATAGGATTCAGCATTTGGTGTTTCTGATATACAATGACTACACAGATAGCATAGACTTGCTCTCAGCCATTTCCCACCATAACGTTCCAATTCCCATTTAATAAAATATGGCAGTCAAGTCTAGGCTCATTGAAAATCTTATCTGGTCCTATAGCATATTACAGACTTAGCCTCACTCTTCTGTTTTGATTGATATTACTGTATAACCAAAGATTTTTAAAAAACGATTTATAGATATGCATTTGAAATACTGGCGTCTTGAAATACTACAGTAAATTGTTCTTACTTAGGAAAAGCCAACAAAAAAACAGAAGGCCAGGCCAGGCATAAGACAGAGGGGTAGGGAAGATGAGGAGGGAGGTTTGAGAGTCCCGCCATTTCGCCTTGCTGAAACTGGGTATCAGTAGAAATATTTGGCAAGAATAGTTAGTGTGGAAAAGGAGGATGAAGAAAGAGGTTACTCTGATTTTATGTAATAATTCAGTTTCAAAACATACTGATATCAGCCTCCAAAAATAGTAGTTCACATCTGCAATACAAATAGGCACACACGGTAAAGATGGTTAAAAAGTAGAATCTAAAAGGCTATTTGTCCATCTTCAGGACATTTTGCAGGTGGCCCCACCCTCCCCACATGTCCTGTATTTACATTTTACTCTTCAGAAAAGTCCCTTTAAAAAGAATGCTACTTCTTCCTCCTTACTTAGGGTTTTTTTTAAAGCAGCAATTATCTAAAGTGGGAGCAGTTAGCTATGCTTTAGGGGTGTGTGTTTGTATGAGTGCTAGCTGTGTATAACAGAAATGTTCTCTAGAGTGAGCAGTCAGATTACACCGGAATGGTCATATTACAATTTAGTCCCCTAAACACTAAAGAAACATTATTTTTTCTATATAAACTTAATATGCAGAGTTATAAACATAAAATATTGATATCTACATACACACACACACACACACACCACTGCTTCCCACAGCCTATGAATGCATCCACGTAGTAGTCCACAAGAATCATCTTTATTCACAAGATAGAGTAATACCTTTATGGGTCCATAACCGAAAAGAGACGTTAAAGCTACACATGACAGCAAAAATTGTTTAAAAGTATTCCTGATATACCAGTGTCAGCTATCTCACTGCACAAGGTGCATTTTTTTTGTTCATTTTTCAAACATGAATCTCCCCAACTTTTCATCTTCAGTACTTGAAATTCTCATTGAAATTAATGCAAATGCCACCTTTGTTTGCAATGAGCTGGAAAGGCCCAACTGCCTGCAACAAGGGGAGGTCAGCATCTGTAGAGATCAAAGTAAGCGCTGAATGCGTCCATACCCTGTGTACCTAAAATGCATCCTTTTTTATTTTTTTAAATCTTGTCTGTTGCAACAAAGAATTGTTTACATTCCCTGCAGTGGTATGCCCTTTGTAATTTCCTAGAAACAGAATCCCCTTCCCCCCATGGAAATGCATAAGCCTGTTGAAATGTAAGGTCCTGCCGAGATCCATAAAGATAACTGCATCAGACACCTGGTAAGACCTGCAGGTGCTCAGAACTGAATGAACACGAAGCAAAAACTTTCACTATATTTTAACCTTTACAGGTACATGATGACTGGAATTTTTAAAGTAAAGCAAAGTTCAATTCTGCAAAGCCATGAGTGAAATAAGCACACTTCCTTAAAATCTAACCCTCTTCTTCAAAGAAAGGTACCAAATATCAGCCAAGAAACAAGGGAGTAACTATCAAGTCATACAACAGCCTCTGATGCTAACATGTACAGAAGTGCTTGAAGGCAAAAGGCGAAGTTAATGTCTAAGTATTTGTATTTTATTATTTTTTTTTAATTGAGACGGAGCCTTGCTCTATTGCCCAGACTGGAGTGCAGTGGCACAGTCTTGGCTCAATGCAACCTCCTCATCCTGGATCCAAGCAATTCTCCCACCTCAGCCTCCCAAGTAGCTGGGATTACAGGCACCCGCCACCATGCCCAGCTAACGTTTGTATTTTTAGTAGAGATGGGGTTTTGCCGTGTTGGCCAGGCTGGTCTCGAACTCCTGGCCTCAGGTGATCTGCCCTCCTTGGCCTCCCAAAGAGCTGGCATTACAGGCGTGAGCCATCGCGCCCAGCCAACTTCTAAGTATTGGATGGTTTCACCACATTAATCTAACTCAAAATAAAATTGCAGCTGCCATAGCACCACTAAAATGATTTGGTTTTTGAAAAGTTACGCTTTTGCCAAGGATTATTATAAAGAAAAATTCAGCCTGTGTGCTGAATATCTTCCAGGGAAGAAACAACAGGGTATACTTGTCAGTGAACACTCCACCATGATAAAGCCTATGTTTCTCTTATTCCTGTTTCATAAAATGACCTATGGCAATTAAAGACGCTTTCACAGAGGCAAACTGGAAAGGAATCCTTCATAGAACTCTCTTCTATTATCTTGAAAGTCTGAATAGCTTTTTCCTTTGGAGAAGTCAAATACTTCCACAAACATTATCTTATTCTTATAACAATTTAGTGAGCATGCTTATAATCCCAGCACTTTGGGAGGTTGAGGCAGGAGGACTGCTTGAGCTCAGGAGTTTGAGATAAGCCTGGGCAACATAGTGAGACCCCCATCTCTGCAATAAAATAAAATAATTAGCCAGGTGTGGTGGCATGTACCTCTAGTTCCAGTTACTTGGGAGGCTGAAGCAGGAGGACAGTTTGGGCCCAGGAGTTGGAGGCTGCAGTGAGCTATGATCACGCCACTGTAGTTCAGCCTGGGCAGCAGAGTGAGACCCTGACTCAAAACAAAAAACACCCAATAATTTAGTGAGGTAGGTGAGGACAGGTATTACCACTCTTATTTACAAGGGGAAACCAGGCACACAGAAATTAAGAGAACTGCCAAAGGACACAGAGCAAATCAGTGGGAGAGCTATTACTAAATTCCAAGTCTCTTCCTCATGTTCTAGAGCCCTGTCTACTCTCAAAGGCAATAAATTCTCAATAGGCTTTTTCCAGTAGTGACCTTTCAAAAGTTCCTACATTAAAGAACACCTTATGCCTTCCCTCTTACAGTCCAAGCTTGACTAGGAAATGGAATGAGTTTTTAAACATTTTTATATAATATTTTGCACATATCAAGAAGATGGATGTGAGTGATGAGCTGTATAATAAAGTCAGAATAATAAATACATATGTTAAGATAAATGAACAGGTTAAGTTATTTATTCAACTTTTTTTTTTGACTTATTTTTGAAGCCATGTATCAGAATAAAAGTCCTAACATTTTAAGGTTTAAATCAGAGTCAGATTTATCAAAATCATAAACTATATTAATTTTCTTTAAGAATATGAGGATCTCTGTTGGTTGGCAGAAGGTTAAAATATTACTTTCAAGAATAATTCTTATTTATTCTGTTAGTTATTTTAAAGACTGGGGTCTTGCTGTGTTACCCAGGCTTGCTTTAAATTCCTGGGCTAAACTATCCTCCTGCCTCACCCTCCTGAGAAGTTCGGACTACAGGTGGGAACCACCACTCTGGCTAATTTCAAGAATAATTTTATCACTTTGCTGTAATACATCATATTCCTTATATATGTCCTGTTCACATTAGTACTCCATAGCTAGCAAAAAATTCCATGGCTAGAGATAATACTCGCAACATTAACACTTTCTATCTTAATTCTCAGAAAAAAACTTAGAATTTCTTTTCATCTACGTTAAAGTTACATTGTAATGATCCTCATTCTATCTCATTTTATCCTTCCCCTTTTATTTTTAACAGTGTGTTAGTGTGTGTGTGTGGTGGGGAGAGAACAATTGTGTGATTTAAATGGCATAAAACACTGATTGTATTAGAAATAAGAATGGTAGCTCTAAAGTAAGTAAGACAATGGAATGTCAAAGGAAACAAACTTTAGAAGACAAACATGGAAAATGCGTCAAAATACCTGTCTCTCAATCAAGCTATAACTTGTGGCATGGGATTCTTCTTTCCCAAGTATTTTGAGAGTATAATTTACCCCTAGTAGTATTCTATATAAACTGCCTCTAAGTCCTTTTCCCTGCCTTTCTCTTCCTTCCTTTTCTTTCTTTCTTTCTTTTTCTTTCTTTTCTTTCTTTCTCTTTCTCTCTTTCTGTTTTTGTGACAGAGTCTAGCTCTGTTGCTCAGGCTGGAGTGCAGTGGTACAGTCTCTGCTCACAGCAAACTCTGCCTCCCGGGTTCAAGCAATTCTCCTTACTCAGCCTCCCAAGTAGCTGGGATCACAGGCACCTGCCACCAAGCCTGGCTAATTTTTGTATTTTTAGTAGAGACAGGGTTTCACTCTATTGTCCAGGCTGGTCTCAAACTCTTGACCTTGTGATCCGCCCACCTCGGCCTCCCAAAGTGCTGTGATTATAGGTGTGAGCCACCACGCCCAGCCTATTCTTTTCTTTTTTAAACAGGGGAAAGGGGCTGGACCCTGGGCTAAGAAATGAGAAAGCTCCTGGAAACTTTAATTGCGATTAATTACTATAGGAGATTAAGTGTGTTGCTAGCAAAACCAAAGCTTCCTTTTGTTAAACTCCCTGGGATCAAACTGTATCCATTAACTGGGTTGGACTGTTTATGCCAAAATTCCTTCTTCATCACAACCTAACCAGTGTTTTTCCCAAATCCCAAACCAAAACCATTTTCTTTTCAGGAAAGACTACCTTGTCTGGAAAGGCCCTGATTGGCGTTTTCTATTTAAAGAGAAAAACCAAAGAAGCTATATTGATCGCAATGCCTGGCTCTATTTAAGGATAAATACTTCATTTAATTTCTTTACTGTAATACAGAAGCAACTTCCAAGACTTGTCTAAGTTATGAGAACAGGTGTGCCTTTGGGTCTGGGACAACATCATCATGTAAATTTAGATTACAGAGGGACTCTTCTTAGGTCTCTTCTGCAGGCTCAAATAGCAATAGTTGCTCTTTCACTCTGCAAATACTAAACAATTGTAAGGTTTCTGTCCAAGGATCCCGGCAAAGAAAATTTATCCTAATTTCCTCCTCACTATATATTCTCACAGTCCTACTAGGCTATTTCTTTACAAAGACCTCCAGCTTCCACAGATTCTTACAATAGAGAAAGAGTCACATACGCAACATTTTTGCAGTCTTTCCCTTTTTGGTTCTAAAAAGACTATTAAAGGAATACTTATGAGATTTTTGTTTGTTCTTCCAACCAAAAATGAAATAAAGATGAAATAAAGCCATAAAGTAAAGATGAAAGTTCTGTTTTTTATTTCTATTTTTAAAATTATTATTATTTTTTGAGACAGAGTTTCACTCGTTGCCCAGGCTGGAGTGCAGTGGTGCGATCTTGGCTCACTGCAACCTCCGCCTCCCGGGTTCAAGCAATTCTCTTGCCTCAGCCTCCTGAGTAGCTGGGATTACAGGCGCCCACCACCATGCCTTGCTAATTTTTGTATTTTTAGTAGAGATGGGGTTTCGCCATGTTGGCCGGTGTGGTCTCAAACTCCTGACCTCAGGTGATCTGCCCACCTCTGCCTCCCAAAGTGCTGGGATTACAGGCATGAGCCACTACACCTGGCCAAGATGAAAGTTTAGGCACTAAATATCAGAGTAATCTCCCTCTCTAGTCGCTGGTGTTGCCTCCTCAACATCAAACATAAAATTATAGATGAGCACACAGCCAATTTTTGGAAAGAATAAAATTTAAAAAGCAAGGCTCTAATGACCAACACTCCCATCTGTTTTCTACGTATAAGGCTGTTCATGGCAATTCTTTTTTGGGATATCCTATTACTTACCGCATAAATATTTTTATTTATTTATTTATTTTTTCTGAGACAGAGTCTTACTCTGTTACCCAGGCTGGAGTGCAGTGGTGCAATATTGGCTCACTGCAACCTCCGCCTCCTGGGTTCAAGTGATTCTCCTGCCTCAGACTCCTGAGTAGCTGGGATTACAGGCACTTGCCACTGTGCCCAGTTAAGTTTTGTATTTTTAATAGAGATGGGGTTTTGCCATGTTGGCCAGGCTGGTCTTGAACTCCTGACCTCAGGTGATCTGCCCACCTCGGCCATCCAAAGTGCTGGGATTACAGGCGTGAACCACGGCGCCTGGCCACAAAACTTTCTTCCTAAAGAGGTGAACTAAACAGGTGAGCTAAAGAGGTGAACAAGCCATCAAGTACTTCACTGCGGTCAAGTTGTACTGAAGCCAGGTAGCAGGATTTGTGGAGTCAACCAGTTAAAACAGCAAAAGAAGCTCTGTATGCAAGGTTTCTATGAACTTTCCGAAGGAAAAAGAAAACACAGGACCAGAGGCAGCTTTTAAAATGTTGGTCTTCAGGAACTACGTGTCTGCCAACCTAGGACATGTTGAAATGTAATGAATACAACTAGTAAGGTTATAAGTGCAATAAATATCCTTAAAAGAAGACATAAACTTGCAGCAAAAATATATCTGACCACTTGAAATATATTTTGCTTTTTTTTTTTCTTAGAGTCTTGCTCTGTCATCCAGGCTGGAGTGCAGTGGTGCGATCTCGGCTCACAACAACCACAACCTCCTGGGTTCAAGCCATTCTCCTGCCTCAGCCTCCCCAGTAGCTAGGATTACAGGCACGTACCACCACACCCAGCTAATTTTTGTATTTTTAGTAGAGACAGGGTTTCACTATATTGGCCAGACTGGTCTCAAACCCCTGACCTCGTGATCTGCCCACCTCAGCCTCCCAAAATGTTGGGATTATAGGTGTGAGCCACCACACCTGGCCACATATTTTGCTTTTACTTAGTAGTAACAAATTCCTATAATCAAGAGTACAAATCTGTATTACCTGTATACAATTAGTACATGATGTGTGGGGGTGGAGGAAGTAACACAATAGTATATCATAGAGCAAACTAATATAACTGGCAAAAATGCAAAAACAAATGAAATGGCTAATGACTACAATAAATCACATGCTTATCTATTTTAAACTGTAAAACTTTACATCATATAAAAATAAAATTTTCCCATTTATAATTGCTTGACACCCATTTCTCTGCCTCTCAGTGGAATAATACACTACAGTACAATTATTGAGCTCCAATAATTTAGAATTGAAAACCCAGAGGATGAAATAGAGTTTATCTTTTAACCTCTTATAGAAATTTCTTAAGAAGCAAATTCATGGTGTAAAAGTACAATGCAAGTATTTTATGTTCTTAAGGGAATATACTTTTTTCATGTGCTTCATTTTTTATTTTTCTCTTTTTTTTTTCTGAGACAGAATTTCACTCTTGTTGCTTAGGCTGGAGTGCAATGGTACAATCTCGGCTAGCACTGAAACCTCCACCTCCTGGATTCAAGTGATTCTCCTGCCTCAGCCTCCTGAGAAACTGGGATTACAGGCATGTGCCACCACACCCAGCTAATTTTTTTTTATTTTTAGTAGAGGCAGGGTTTCACCATGTTGGCCAGGCTGGTCTTGAACTCCTGACCTCAGGTAATCTGCCCTCATCAGCCTCCCAAAGTGCTCAGATTACAGGCATGAGCCACTGCGTTCACCCCATGTAATTTTATTTTAAAAGTTAATATGCCAATATACATAATCTTGGTCTTGGCCAGGTGCAGTGGCTCATGGCTATACTTCCAGCACTTTGGGAGGCTGACATGGAAAGATCACTTGAGCCTAGGAGTTCAAGACCAGCCCGGGTAATATAGCAACCCCTAACTGAAAAAAAAAAAACCACTAGCTGGGCATGGTGGCGCATGTGCGTAGTCCCAGCTCCAGAGGCTGAGGCGGGAGGATACCCTGAGCTCAGGGTTTTCAAATTACAGTGAACTATGATTGTGTCACAAAACAAAACAAATATTCTTAACCTAGTCACTAGGAAACTGGAGTGTCTATATATAATTGAACTTAATATTCTATAATCATTATTTTTACTGCCTTCTAATTTATTTACATTCACAAATTATTACTATTTAAATTTTTAATTAGTTGAAGTACTCTACTAATCAGTCTTTATACCTGGCTCTCCCTAGCCACTTAAACTCTGATATCTTCACTGACACTCAGGGATTGAATCAACTTTAGAAATATGCTAGGGAAAAGATCAGGGTAGCAAATCTTCCATATAACAAATTATGGGGGAAACTTTTCATTTCAAAAACAATTATCGATGAGTTCTGAATCATTTGCTATTTGTTTTCCAGGCCTACAAAAATGGTATCATAATCCTAATGCTGAACAATGTGACCATTTAAGCAGTTTCAATGTACTTAAAGTTAAAAAAAAAAAAGGCATGTAACAATTACTTATTTGACAGGTTTTCCCAAAACTGCAGTCAGGTAAAATAAATCCAATCTGTTATGTTAGTTTGCTACTAAAGGAAAAAAAAAGATCAGACTTACAGGAAAGCCCCACCTCCCCTCCACATGTAGAAATCTGGCTAAAGACTGTCGTTAATGCCCACTATATAACAACATTAAATATTCTAAGTTACAAAATAGTGTTAATGGTTTATTGCTAAAAATCAAAACTCTAGAGTTTATGGAATTCGTAGTTTGGTTGGTATATTAACACTCCACCTTAATCTTTGCTGCTATTACAAAGAATGAGGAAAAGCTAGAACTATCTATAAAAATAAAACACCTTAAAACCAACAAGCAAAATATAAAAGTTGCACACAAATTGCCAATAAATATAAACATCACAATAGAAAAATTAATCTTAACAAAAATAAACTCATAATTGCTATTAAAACATTATAAAAAACAAAAAAGTTTAATGTGCATGTATATTTGCAAACAGACACAGTACACTCCAAACAATATAATTTTACTATCATTATTATATAATGCAGCATACAAGGTTACTGAGGTGTGGTGTTTCTTTTGTTTGCTTTTAGTCTTCTTTTCTGGAAGAATGCTCACCAAATTCAGAGGAAAGAAATACCTAGGTGATCATTTACTGCTACTTACTGCTTCCTGTTATGGAGCAAAATTGTCCTCTGGTAGATTACTACATTCTAATTAGTATGAAGGGTTCTGCTATTTTCCTTTCTTTTGCTTATTTCCCCTTAAGCACAATTTTTCACATTCTACTTCTAATTAACTGATCATACCCTTTTAAATGCCTTGTCATAATTTTTCATAGTTCCTGCATCCTAGAAAACATAAAAAATCATTTACAATATTCCTTGGTGTCTAGAAAAGAAAATTTCTCTAACAATAGAGATCATCATTTTGCTTTCTCACTGAAGCTGATCTGAATGATGTCTTGGTACTGCCTTTATGTGCAGTCTTCCTTAATAATGACTAATTAGGCCGGGTGTAGTGATACAAGCCTGTAATCCCAGCTACTTGGGAGACTGAGGCATGAGAATCACTTGAACCCGGGAGGTGGAGTTTGCAGTGAGCTGAGATCGTGCCACTGTACTCCAACCTAGGTGACAGAGTGAGACTTTGTCTCAAAAAAAATAAAAAACAATTAATTAGAAAATTGTATAATTCCCGGCAAGTTATATTTCCCTTTGGACACTTGTACTATACCCATAATCTTGTTAAAAAGTTACGTAGATTTGCTGTTTTATATGCATTATGGATTTCCTCAAAGACAGCTGAGAATTAAAAGGGTTAATTCTACTAAAGATTTTGTTTTCAAATTTACAAAATAAACTTGGTGAGCATTTACCTAGATACTTTATTGCATAAAAGCTTTCCTTGGTTCCCTTGGACGAGATTCAGGACAACTAACATTATTTTTATGAAACTGTCGCACTCTTGGAGTTCTAAAATAATTTATCTTTAAAATTCTTAGCTTCGTGCTATTTGAAAAATAAAAATCTACAGCACCATCTTCTGAAAAAGGCACTTTCTAAGAACCGCCTTGCTTTAAAAAAATGATTAAAAAATTTAACTCAAGAGTCTATGCCCTGACAAACATCTTTGCTTTACTGAGACCCTAACATAGATACATTAGATTTTGGTTACTTCAGTCATTAGTCTCAAAAGAGAAGGGACCCCAATGGCTGGACAGGTGATTTGATAGGATTCTAATTTTGTCACACTGTTTACCTGATACTCCCAACAGGGTTTCTCACTGATAAATCGCAACTTCTATATTGAATTTACCATCCTTCTATCTTTAATTCAAATTAAAATCTTTAACTTCCGTATTTTAAGAACAAAAGATTCTGAGATTTAATCAATGATGTAAACAACATCTGAAGTACTAGTTTTGATGGGTAAAGTAATATAAATTTCAATGAGTAGTAGATAATATTAGTATAAGCCTTGACCATTATATATTAGTTTAAAAAATCATGTTGAGTGACATGGAAAATTATAAACTTAAATGTACCATTTTAAAAGTGGGAAAAAAGTCAAGATAGTTTTTCCCTTTGTGTGTGTGAGATTTTATATATATATATACACACACATACATATATACACACACACATACTCCCCTCCCTGCGTCCTGGGACTCAGATTGGCTTTCACTAATCACAGTATTATTTCTAACATTGCAACTGCTCAAGAATGTTCTTAGTATAAACAGGCATTTTTTTAAAAGATTTTTTTTTGGAGAAAATTCTCACTTTCTGATTTCTGTACCCATATATCTATTGTTGGCTTATTTTTTGACTCCTATAGAATCACAAAAGTGCTTTTGTATGATTAAATATCAGGACTGAAATAGGAAATAAGGGTTCTAAATTAGGGTTATACTGCTACTCAGGAAGGCTTTACTTGATGTCAAACCTTCCAACAATTCTTACTGAAGCTTTAAGACATTTATGAATTCTCAAAAACAATGAAAATAATGAATACTTCATACGGATAAAAAAGCCAAAATAAAGATGCCAGACTAATGATGTCTTTTTGCAGCTTGACTAACTAATAAAAGGTAATTTAAGTAGCAAGTGACTGTTAGGGGCAACCTGCCTGTTCAACAGAAGAACATCTAAGAAGATAAGCTAAGCAGACATTTAACTGAGGTTAAATGATGCTGAGTGAAAACTTTGCAGAGTTGTCAGTTAAACTTCTTGGTAAAATATTAAAATCGAATTGGAAATAGGAAGACTACAACATATTCTAGCTGTATCCAAGTTGTTTGCTTCTTGAATTTCATAAAATCACTGCCCTTGGAAAATTCACGTTAGTCTCTAAACAGATCCATCAAGTTCCTTGAGTAACAAATGGTCTCTAATTCTTGGTCTGCAATCCATCTAAATACTTCGGATCCATCAATAGCACGCTTAGTGCTCACCCTTTCCCTGAATACGGAGATCCTCTGCCAGTCATTCCTGCTAAAGGGCAAGTCAGCTTTTATTTCTCTAAACATCCCTTAAGTCTTTCATGACTCTGTCAGAAGGTCTGTCCTCCTAAAATCCATTAGAGAAGACACAAGTAAACACTAGGCAGTGGTGGGTCATGGAGAAGCTAGCTTGGAAACTGATCTAGATCTTTAGAAGGCTGAGAACTACGCTGGGAAGCAGAGATGCCTCTATCAAGGTACCTTCCAAAACACTCAGCCATTCCTACTAGAATCTCTACTAGACTCTCTTCTAGGAAGAGAAATATATTAATAGGTTATAAACAGGGATTTCCCATAGAATAATACTTTTTCCAAGAAACTTGTTAGAAGATAACTACTAAGAAAAAGAAAGGGAATCTATATTTCTGTAAAAACGTGCCAAAAACCAGCACTGGGAGGCTGAGGTACCCCTTTGCAAACTGTAAAAGTCAAAATCTACATTTCTAAAACAAAGAATATCCTGATATTAAATTGAAACTAAAAATGGCAGCACCCTTTGTTACTTTGATATTTCGTGTCTTTACTCTTACTTAGGAAAAAAAAGGGTTTAACACTAGCCTTGAATCCTGCTTATCTCCTTATTGTTTAGTGCAGTAACAGTCAGACTCTACTAAATAAATATAGCAGCTACAATATTGTAAGTGAATGGTCCTCCATGCCAGTAACCTGATACTGTAATATAATACATGTATCAGCACTTTACATAGACACATTAGCCATCAAGAATATACATTAAACTCCCAACTCTTCTTCATATTAAAACCAATTATCTAGTTGCCAAGACTGAGGTTTTACAGTCACTCTTGTAAGATACATCATAGAGAAAAGCAGACCAAAATTTAGCATTCATCATATAGTTAGTGAGCAAGGGCAGGAGCAGAAGGGTCACTGTGAGTTTCATGTTTAACTTAAAAAAAAGTTTTTTTAAACAAAAAAGATTAGAAATTCTATACCAGAAGTGCAACAATAAATAGAACAAATTTCAAGAAGTATTTGTCACTTAGCCTTTTAACTTAAAATCCTAAACACAAGTTTTCTTGTAATTAAGAACCAATGGTAGTAAATATACCAATTTGTTAGTAAGCAAAATAGAAATATAATGTACATATTCTTTGACATTAATCAACTTTAAATTAGCAATGCTGACTAGTGTAAGACCACTCTAAAAAAGAAATCATTCAAAAGGTAAAGCTTTATAATTTAGAAAAAATATTTTTACTCTTAGAAAAGTCCTTCCAAATAGATTTAAATTAAGAGCTCCACTCTAGCATATGTGAGTAACTGAAAATTAGGTAAAAGAGTACATAGAGAAAGGGAATCTACAGTCATTCCCTAAAGTTTCCCACATGAATCTGTGCAGCTCCAGTGATAAAGAAAGATGTTTTACTCATACTAATCAAGCACAGACCAATTAAGCTATCATCATCTTGGGTATACTATTTTCTTTTCTTGCCCATGATCCTGACTGTATTCAGTAAAATTTCAGTATAAAAAAAAACCCCATCTTTTATAGGAATTTTTTTTGGAGGAGATAGGAGAAGGTTGGGAGAAAACAATGCATATACTATACAAATATTACCTTTTGTAAAGTTCTTTGCAACAGTGTTGTAAATTGCATTTCAGACACTTCAAAATAATAAACATACAAAATACAGTACTTTCTTAGTTTTCTGGCAGAGGGATAAAAGATTTCATGCCTGTCGGAGGACATAGGCTCAGATTTTAGGCTCAAAATACAGTGAATTGGCAATCATAGTGGATTAAAAGTAAGAGAGAAACTAAAGATCTAAATCCATTAGGTTTCATGTGCAGATGGAATTCTGAAAGGCTAAGAACAATGCCCACTGGAAACAATCTGTAGTATCTATACTCTGAACAGTGCAAAAAAAGGAAAAAATTCAAATGCAATTTTCATGAGTTACAAAGTGCAAAGCTCCCCTGAATCCAATGTTACTGATAAACTTGGTTTTGATAGCTTTATAGTACTTTTTAATACCTTAAAGTGTAATCAATAAAACGAAAGTTTTGTAAAACAGTTTCCCACATTTCAGTGATTTAACTGATTTAAAATGATCGAAGTCCTAACTTCCTTTGTTACTATCACCTTAATTTTAAAAGGAAAGTTACACTGGTGATACATTAGCAAAAGTTTTAAAATACCATCTTGCATTTTCCCGATTCATTTTAGTAAATGAAAACGGGCATCTAGCCAATATGATTCTTCAACAAACACAATCTATTTGCAAATAATTTAAATATGCTAAGCTGTTCATGATTATTTCTTAAATAAAAATTCAGCTTTATGTCTAATATGCAAGGTTGGACTCATTTAGGCAATTTCACTTCATTTTCATTATCATTTTTTTTTTTTGAGACAGAGATTTGCTTTTGTCTCCCAGACTGGAGTGCAATGGTGGGATCTTGGCTCAATGCAACTTCCAACTCCTGGGTTCAAGCAATTCTCCTGCCTCAGTCTCCCGAGTAGCTGGGATTAGAGGTGCCTGCTACCACGTCCAGCTAATTTTTGTATTTTTAGTAGAGACGGGGTTTTACCATGTTGGCCAGGCTGGTCTCTAACTCCTGAGCTCAGGTGATACACCTGTCTTGGCCTCCCAGAGTGCTAGGATTATAGGCATGAGTTACCGCACCCAGCCTTTATTCATGATGATTTTTAAAAGATATGCTTTAAAACTAAAAATTACAAAACTTTCCTTCTGAAATTAAGGCTGTATTCTTTGCCCTTTTATATTATGAAGGTACCTGTTCCTCCTACTATCCATGGTAAAGATGCAAACAGACGCGACTTTCCTTTAAAACTGCTTATTGCACTAAAAGATAGCAAAAACAAGTTGTCAGTTCTTAAAATAAACATGATTATATTTCTATAAAAGATGCTGCCAACACAATTCTATAATTGTTAAAGCACTATTCTAATAAATATAAAAGAAAAGGAAGCTATACTTCCAAACACATACATATGTGTTTATATACACACACATACATATATATAAAAAATATATATGAAAATCACATTAAGGTATGAGAGGCAGCAAGTAACTATCAAAAAACAAAAAAAATCCCTCAACAACCCCTTCTTTCTCTCTACTCAATTTCAAAGATCTTAACCCTACAGAGTTCTAATCTTTTAAAACATTTACCCTTTATAAAAGCTTTAAAGAATTTCCATGTATAACCTATAGAAACAGAAGGCTTCAGAAAACACATCACTTATCAGAGAGAAAGAGTTACAACTCCTGACAGGTTTTATATTTATAGCAGCTTTAACAAACTCACTAAAGAAAAAGAATGGTAGGCTGGGTGCAATGGCTCACGCCTGTAATCCCAGCACTTTGGGAGGCTGAGGCAGGCGGATCATGAGGTCAAGAGATTGAGACCATCCTGGCCAACACGGTGAAACCCTGTCTCTACTAAAAATACAAAAATTAGCTGGGTGTGGTGGTGCATGCCTGTAGTTCCAGCTACTTGGAAGGCTGAGGCAGGAGAATCGCTTGAACCAGGGAGTTGGAGGTTGCAGTGAGCCGAGATCGCACCACTGTACTGCAGCCTGGCAACAGAGTGAGACTCTGTCTCAATTAAAAAAGAAAAAAAAGAAAAGAAAAAGAATAGTGTAGGTTGCTACTGCTTATATACACATTGCACAAATGGCAAATGTATGTTCAGAGTGGGAGGGGAGAGACACACTCTCACAAAAACTTATTTTATTTATATATATGTGTGTATGTGTCTGTGTGTATATGTATGTATACATATATATAAAATTTTGTTTCTTAAGACAGCAATATCAAGAGTTGAAGACTCAGAATTGTGTATGAGACAGAAGTCAGAAGTAGGGTATGCAAAATAAAAGTAGAAATCTAGTTTGCCGTATTTTACATTCAAAGGAACCAGATATGTGAACATCTGAATGTCACTGGTAGCATCAGGAAAAAAATGTAGGCGATGAAGGCAAGAGAAATAAGAAAAATAAAGGTGGTAGTGGGGGTAAAATAAAAGGGAAAGAAAGCTCCCCAATGGAATGAACTATAAAATATATACACAGACATATATATCTATTATTAATCCAGATCTAGATATATATGCATATGAAGTATGCTTGTATATATTTTAAAAATACACAGACACCTTTTACAAGAATATATGAATGCACATTAATTTTTTGCACACATAATTTTGAAAAATCACTTTGATTATTCATGAAGGTGTGTATTTTTTAAACCATCATTTACTTTTTCTTACTTTTTTTTTTTTTTGCAAAGATAGTTGTGCTGCCAAGCAACTTGAGGTAAAGGCATTAAAAAGGGTTAGACTACAAGAAATGAAAACAGAACAATTGCGATACTTCCTACGGGAGACCGCACAAAAAGCAGTTGGCTGGTTTCATATTGCATAATGATGCTGTGTTCCTTGATGAAGTAAACAATCTTCCTTGTATTAACATAAGGATCAGACCTTGGCCCCCACACAGTGTTGGTTTCTGTATGGCTGGAGGTGTCCTTACTCAATTGACTCCACTGGAAACATACGTTGTATGTCAATTCATCTTTCAGTACTTCCTCTCAGAGAATATACTTGGACTATTTAAGCAAAGTACATTGTGCGTAAGGTATCTTGGTGAATCTGTACAGCCTTGGCAAGAGCTTGTGGATCTCGCCCATTGCTCTGTCCTGAAACGTGACTTCCTTCAGCACTGTAAGAGAAGTGGCAATGAACACAAAAACACACTTTCTATTCTGATGTAATAATTCTGAAAAATACTATTTGTTGTAGAAAAATTCAAAATTATTAACAAATAAGAGACTGGTGTAATGATCTATGCGGCCATCACTCAGATTCAATAATTACTAACCCAAGGCCAATTTTGTTTTACTTCTCTCACCTCCCCAGAATTAATTAGAAGCAAACCCAGACGTTGTATCATTTTGTCTAGCTATCTGTATGTACCACTTTATTACCAATAATCTCTCCTTTGAATTAATGTGGCAAAGCAACTAAGTTACTATGTTATTCTATTACTAATGAGCCCAGATCGTGTATTTCAATAGGAAACCTCCGGCAGTCAGCTCTCACTGTCATCACCTTTCACATGGATCACTGACTCCTCTAATAGCCTGTGGAACCTGAAAATCCTAACATGCAGACAGTATCTGGATTTGGGTGAGAACCTGTTAGGCTTTTGTATTACCTGTCATGTTCTTTGTCCACAAGATGATATCTGGCTCTAAATGCTACCAGGTGAGCATAATACGCTGGTGCAGGTATAGAAACGGATCGTGTACAGCGTACGTAAGTGTGGCAGAGCTGGTAAGTTAGCAGCTGAAGTTCATCTGCAGTAAAGCAGTTATCATCCCATAAAACATGATAGTGTGAAGGACGACTGGTACCCTATAGAGAAGGCAATAACACAGACTGTTGAATTTTGAACTTTTTTTGTTTTGTTTTATTTTTTGAGACAGAGTCTTGTTCTGTCGCCCAGGCTGGAGTGCAATGGCATGATATTAGCTCACTGCAACCTCCACCTCCCAGGTTCAAGTGATTCTCATGCCTCAGCTTCCCCAGTAGCTGGGATTACAGGCATGTGCCACCATGCCCCGCTAATTTTTTGTATTTTTAGTAGAGACAGGGTTTTGCCACATTGGCCAGGCTGGTCTCAAACTCCTGAACCCAAATGATCTGCCTGCCTTGGCTTCTCAAAGTGCTGGAATTACAGGTGTGAGCTACTTGGCCCAGCTGAATTTTGAACTTTTAAATAAATACTTAAGACCAAGTCACATACAAAACAGCTTTAGCACTTTGGGAGGTCGAGGTGGGAGGGTAGCTTGAGGCCAGGAGTTTAAGACCAGCCTGCACAACACAGGGAGACTCCATCTCCACAAAAGGTAAAAAAAAAATTAGCCAGGTGTGGTGGCATGCACCTGTAAGCCAGCTACTTGGGAGGCTGAGGCAGGAGGATCACTTGTGACTAGGAAGTCAAGGCTGCGGTGAGCCGTGATTGCACCACTGCACTCCACCCTGGGTGACATAGTGAGACTTTGTCTCAATAAATAAATACATGAATCAAATGAAATAAAATAGAAAAAAGTAAAGCTGGGAAGATGTATAAACAGTTTTTAGTCTCTGTGAAATATTCTTGGTTATTTGCTGACTGCAGCAGAAGTTTTAAACTGATATCCTAAAGGAAAACTATTTAGGCTGGCCATGGTGGCTCATGCCTATAATCTCACCACTTTGGGAGGCTGAGGTGGGAGGACAGCTCAAGCCCAGGAGTTTGTGACCAGCCTAGGCAACATAGGAAGACCTCATCTCTACAAAAAAGATTTAAAAAATTAGCCAGGTGTGGGCCAGGGGAGGTGGTTCATGCCTGTAATCCCAGCACTTAGGGAGGCCACGGCAGGTGGATCACAAGATCAGATTGAGACCATGTTGGCCAACATGGTGATACCCTGTCTCTACTAATACAAAAATTAGCTGGATGTGGTGGTGTGTACCTGTAATCCCAGCTACTTGGGAGGCTGAGGCAGGAGAATTGCTTGAACCAGGGAATCAGAGGTTGCATTATGCTGAGATTGCACTACTGCACTTTAGCCTGGTGACAGAGCAAGACTCTGTCTCAAAAAAAAAAAAAAAAAAAAAAGCCAGGTACGGTGGCATGGACCAGTAGTCCCAGCTAGTTGGGAGGCTGAGGCAGGAAGATTGCTTGAGCTTAGGAAGTCAAAGCTGCAGTAATGGGTATTCATGCCACTGTACTCCAGCCTGGATGACAGAGCAAGACCCTGTCTCACATAAATAATAAAACAAAAATAGGCCAGATGTGGTGGCTCACACCTGTAATCCCAGCACTTTGGGAAGACAAGGCAGGTGAATCACTTGAGGTCAGGAGTTCAAGACCAGCATGGCCAACATGGTGAAACTCCCTCTCTACTAAAAGTACAAAAAAAATGAGCCAGGTGTGGTGGTGCATGCCTGTAGTACCATCTACTTGGGAAGGTGAAGCAGGAGAATCACTTGAACCCGTGAGACAGAGGTTGCAGTGAGCTGAGATCGCACCACTGCACTCCAGCCTGGGTGACAGAGCAAGACTCTGTCTCAAAAATATAAAATAAAATAAAATAAAAATAATAAAATTTTTAAAAGTTAAAAAGATAAAGGAAAACTGTTCCCTAAAGTTTCTGGTTAAATATATTGGAAAAATATTCCTATCTTGAAGATTCATAATGGTCATTTGCATATCAGTGTTCTTCAAAAGTTCTATAATAAAAAAATCTGTTTAAACTGGTTATTCTAGAAATAGAAAAAAAGATCTGTTTAACAGCATTTCTAAAATTTACTCGAACAGATAATCTTTCTCCTCTGTGATTTTTAAAATATAGTCATCTGGATGTAATGTGATACTTATTAAATATGGAAGGAAACATCAGGTTAAAATATATAAACCAGTCATATAGGATTTATTTATTGATTTATTTAGAGACAGGGTCTGCAGTCTTGGCCTCCAGGCTCAGGTGATCCTCCCCTCTGCCTCTGGAGTAGGTGGGACTATAGGCATGCATCACCACACCCTGCTAATTTTTGTATTTTTTATAGAGATGAGATTTTGCCATGTTGCCCAGACTGGTCTCCAACTCCTTTTTTTGGGCTTTTATTATTTTTCATGGACACATAATAATCACACATACTTATGAGGTACAATGTAACATTTTGATATACATATATAATGATCAAATCAGGGTAATTAGGATATCTACACCTCAAACATTGTGCTGGGAAAATTCCAAACTGGCTCTCCTAGTTATTTGAAAATATAGAATAAATTGCTAATTATAGCCATCCTAAAGTGCTATAGAATATTAGAACTTAGTCCACCTACCTAGTAGTAATTTTGTATCGGTTAACCAGCCTTTGGTAACCCCCTCCCTTTGATGCCTCTAGTAACCACTATGTTATTCTCTACCTCTATAACATACACTTTTATAGCTTCCACCAGTGAGATGATGCAGTATTCATCTCTCTGTGCTTGGCTTATTTCACATAACATAATGTCCTCCAGGCTCATCCGTGTTGCCACAAATGCCAGGACTTCATTCTTTTTTGTGGCTGAATAGTAGTCCATTGTATATAAATGCCATATTTTCTTTATCCATTTATCTGTTGATGGATACTTAGGTTGATTCTGTATCTTGGCTATTGCAACAGTACTACAATAAACGTGGGGATGCACATATCTCCTTGACACAGTTTCCTTTCCTTTGCATATATACCCAGTAGTGGGATGGCTGGATCATATGGTGGTTTTAATTTTAATTTTATCAGGAACTTCCAGACTGATTTCCATAACGGCTATACTAATTTAGATTCCCACCAATAGTGTATACAAGTTCCCCTTTCTCTGCATTCTTTGTGTTTTTGATAATGACTATATTAATTAGGGTGAGATGATATCTCATTGTGATTTTAACTAGCATTTCCCTGATGATTATTGATATTGAGCATTGTTTCTTTGTTTGTTTTTGAGACAGAGTCTTGCTCTGTCCCCAGGCACCAGGCTGGAGTGCAGTGGCACGATCTAGGCTCACTGCAACCTCCGCCTCCGGGGTTCAAGCAATTCTCTTGCCTCAGCCTTCCGAGTAGCTGGGACTACAGGCGCACGCCACCATGCCCAGTTAATTTTTGTATTTTTTCGTAGAGATGGGGTTTCACCATGTTGGCCAGGATGGTCTCGATCTCTTGACCTAGTGATCTGCCTGCCTCAGCCTCCCAAAGTGCTGGGATTACAGGCGCGAGCCACCACGCCTGGCCATTTTTTTCATATACCGGTTGGTTATCTCTATTACTCTCTTGAGATATCTGCCCATTTTTAAATCAAATTATTTTATTGCTGGTGAGTTCCTTGTATATCCTGGATATTAATACCTTGTTGTTTTTTTTGAGACAGAGTCTTGCTCTGTTGCCAGGGCTGGAGTGCAGTGGTGCAGTCATGGCTCACTGCAGCTTCACCCTTCTGGGGTCCAGTGATCCTCCCACCTCTGCCTCCTGAGTAGCTGGGACCACAGATGTATGCTGGCATGCTCAGCTAATTTTTTAATTTTTTATAGAGATGAGGTCTCACTATGTTGCCCAGGCTTGTCTTGAACTTATGGGGTCAAGTGATCCTCCTGCCTTAGCCTCTCAAAGTGATGGGATTATAGGCGTGTACCAGGTGCCCAGTTGTTTCTATGTTTTTGATGTAAACGTTTATTGCTATAAACTTCCCTCCGAATTCTGTTTTTGCTGTATCCCATGGGGTTTGGAATGTATTTTCATTTGTTCCAAGAAATTTTAAAAATTTCTTCTTAATTTCTTCATTGACCCGCTGGTTGTTCAGGAGCATATTGTTTAATTTCCATGTAAAAGATATTTGAGGCTGAGCGTGGTGGCTCATGCCCGTAATACCAGCACTTTGGGAAACGGAGTCGGGTGGATCATTTGAGGTTAGGAGTTTGAGACCAGCCTGGTCAACATGGTGAAACCCTGTCTCTACTAAAAATACAAAAATTAGCCAGGCATGGTGGTGGGTGCCCATAATCCCAGCTATTTGGGAGGCTGAGGCAGGAGAATCACTTGAAACCAGGAGGTGCAGGGTGCAGAGCCGAGATCGAGCCATTGTACACTCCAGCCTAGGTGACAGAGTGAGATTCTATCTCCGAAAAAAAAAAAGATATTTGATATAATTTCTAATTTTGTTTTTTGAGACAGGGTCTCACTCTGGTGAGATCATGGCTCACTGGAACTTTAACCTCCTGGGCTCAAGCAATCCTCCCACATCAGCGTCCCGAGTAGCTACGGCCACCCTGCCTGGCTATTTCGGTATTTTTTGTAGAGACAAGGTTTCACTATTGTTACCCAGGCTAGTCTCAAACTACTGGGTTTAAGCAATGCACCCACCTTGGCCTCCCAAAGTGCTTTGATTACAGATGTGATCCACTGCACTCAGCCTCTATTATTTAATTTAATTTAATCAATTAATTTATTTATTTTGAGGCAGAGTCTCACTCTGTCACCCAGGCTGGAGTGCAGTTGTGTGATCTTGGTTCACTGCAACCTCCACCTCCTAGGTTCAAGCAATTCTCTTGCTTCAGCCTCCCGAGTAGCTGGGATTACAGGCATGTGCCACCACACCTGGCTAATTTTTGTATTTTTAGTAGAGATGGGGTTTCATCATGTTGGCCAGGCTGGTCTTGAACTCCTGACCTCAAGTGATCCACCCACCTCGGCCTCCCAAAGTGCTGGGATTACAGACATGAGCCACCGCGCCTGACCACCTCAATGATTTTAAATTTGTTGAAATTTGTTTTGTGGCCTAATGTGGTCCATCCTGGTGAATGTTCCATGTCTTGAGAAAATAATGTATATTCTGCAGCTGCTGGATGAAATGCTTTGTATATATCTGTTAGGTCCATTTGGTCTAAAGTGTGTTTTAAATCCAATGTTTCTTTGTTGATTTTCTGTCTAGGTGATCTGTCCAGTGTTGACAGTGGGGTATTGAAGTCCCCAACTATTATTGTATTGGAGTCCATCTCTCTCTTTAGAGCTAATAATACTTGCTTTATTTTATATATCTGGATGCTCCAGTCTTGGCTGCATATATATTTACAACTGTTATTTCCTTGTGGTGAACTGATCCCTTTAGCATTATATAATGACCTTCTTTGTCTCCTTTTACAGTTTTTGACTTAAAAGTCTGTTTTGTCTGACATAAATATAGCTACTTCTCCTTACATTTCTTTTCCACTTGCGTGGAATGAATAACTTTCTCCATCCCTTCACTTTCAGTTTATATGTATCTTTACAGGTGAAGTGAATTTCTCTTAGGCAGCATATATTTGGATCATTTAAAAAAATAAATATTTTAGATGTAAGAGGTACATGTGAGATTTGTTACATGGATATATTACACCCAGACGGTGAGCTTAGTACCCAATAGATAGTTTTTCAACTCATTCCCCTCTCCCTCCTCTCTAGTAGTCCACAGTGTTTATTATTCTCATGTTTATGTCCATGTGTGCTCAATGTTTAGGTCCCACTTAGAAGTGAGAGCATGCAGTATTTGGTTTTCTGTTCCTATGTTAGTTTGCTTAGGATTATGACCTTCAGCTGCATCTATGTTGCTGCAAAGGACATGATTGCATTCTTTTAAAAAAATTCATTCAGTGGCTGGGCATGGTGGCTCATGTCTATAATCCCAGCACTTTGGAAGGATGAGGCAGGCGGATTGCTTGAGCTCTGGAGTTCAAGACCAGCCTGGGAAACATAGTGATACCCCTTCTACAAAAATACAAAATTAGCCAAGTGTGGTGATGCATGCCTGTAGCCCCAGTCACTCAGGAGGCTGGGACAAGAAAATTGCCTGAGCCTGAGCCTGGGAGGCAGAGGCTGCAGTGAGTTGAGACTGCACCACTGCACTCCAGCCTGGGCACCAGAGTGAGAAAAAATTTCATTTAGCCAGTCTACATCTTTTCAGTGGGCAATTTGTTTACATTCAAGGATACTACTGATAGCTGGAGACCTACTTCTGTCCTTTGTTAATTGTTTTCTGCTTGTTTTATATATCCTTTCTTCCTTTCTTATTATCATTGTGGGTTGGTGGTTTTCCGTAGAGCAATAAGGTTCGAATCTTTTCTCTTTCTCTCTTCTGTATCTGTTCTACCTGTGAGTTTTATACTGTTGTGTGTTTCCGTAATAACAATTACTGATTTTTTTGCCTCCAGATGTAGGATTCCCTTGAACATTTCCTGTAGGGCAAATCTAGTGGTGAGAAATTTCCTCAGTTTTTGCATGTCTGGGAAAGACTATTTCTCCTTCATTTCTAAAGGATAGCTTTGCTGGATATAGAATACTTATTTGTTTATTTATTTATAGAATACTTATTTATTTATTTATTGAGACGGTCTTAATCTGTAGTCCAGCCTGGAATACGGTGGCACAACCACAGTTCTCTGGAACCTCTGCCTCTGAGCTCAAATGATACTTAACTGGCTACAGTATTCTTGGCTGATAATTGTTTTCTTTCAGCACTTTGAATATATCATCTCAATCTCTCCAGGCTTATAAGGTTTCTGTGAAGAAATCTGCTGTTAGTTTAACAAGGATTCTAAGTGACTTGATGCTTTCTGTTGTTTTTAGAATTCTGTCTGTCTTTGACTTGACAATTTGACTCCAATGTGCCTTGGGAAGAACCTTTAAGGGCTGGATCTGTTTGGAGACTTTTGAACCTCCTAGATCTACATGTCCACATTTTTTCCCAGATTTGGGAAGTTTTCAGTTATTATTATTATTTTTATTGAGACAGGGTTTCACTCTGTCACCCCAGGCTAGAGTATAGTGGTGTGATCTAGGCTTGCTGCAGCCTTGACCTCCCAGGCTCAAGTGATCCTCCTGCCTTAGCCCACTGAGTAGCTGGGACTACAGGTGCATGCCACCATGCCTGGCTAATATTTGTATTTTTTGTAGTAACAGTGTTTCACCATGTTGCCCTGGCTGGTCTCAAACTCCGAGCTAAAGCAATCTGCCCACCTTGGCCTCTCAAAGTGTTGGGATTACAGGTATAAGCTACCATGCTCGACCTGTTATGTCATTAAGTAGGTTTTCTGCACTTTCCCTTTCTATTCTCCTTTTGGAACTCCCATAATACAAATATTTATTTGCTTACTGGTGTTCCATAAGTTTCAGAGGCTCTCTTAACTCTTTTCATTCGTATTTTTTTTTTATGACTCCGATCTTTTTCCAAATAACCTATCTTCAAGTTCAGAGATTCTTTCTTCTGCTTGATCAAATCTGCTGTTCAAGTTCTCTATTGTATTTTCCATTGAATTCTTCAGCTGCAGAGTTCTGTTTGATTCTTTTTTAATTTCTATCTTTTTGTTGAATTTCTTGTTCATATTGTGAATTACTTTCCAGATTTTGTTGAGTTGTCTATTGGTATTTTCTTGTATCTCAATATATTTGGGCTATCCCAATATCTATGGGATACAGAGCTGCTCAGCTCTTCCAGGGCACCAATTCCCCAGTGCCACTTAAGCTCAGGCATGGGGACTATGCCTGTTCTGGGTGGCCCAGACATGGTTTCCCTGATATGCAGGGAACTGCTTCAGCTTAGGTACTGGACTGTGTGACTGCTCTGGGTGACTAAGGTACTGCTTCCTGAGATGTAAGGTACTACTTAGGCACTGGAGAGGTATGATCTCCCTTTTATTTATTTTTTATAGAGATGGAGTTTTGCTCTGTCGCCGAGGCTGGAGTGCAGTGGTGTGACCTCTGTTCACTGCCAACCTCCGCCACCCGGGTTCAAGCAATTCTCTTGCCTTAGCCTCCAGAGTAGCTGGGACGACAGGCATGTGTGCCACTATGTCTGGCTAAGTTTTTTGTATTTTTAGTAGAGTTGGGGTTTTGTCATGTTGGCCAGGCTGTTCTTGAACTCCTGACCTCAGGTGATCTGCCCTCCTTGTCCTCCCAAAGTGCTGGGATTACAGGTGTGAACCACGGTGCCCGGCCAAGGTATGACATCTTTAAGTGGCCAAGGAGAAAGGTGTAACAGGTGCTTGCAGCTCAACAGGGCTGTCAGGCCACTGGGTTGGGGTAATTTGGTGACAGCCTCAATGATAAAGGGGTCATGGCTACTTGCCTCTGGAGCAAAACATACTCCAGCTATATAGTTCCTCTACAGGCACATGCTACCATGCCTGGGGAATTTTTGTATTTTTTGTAGAGATGGGGTTTCTCTATGTTGCCCAGGCTGGTCTTGAACTCCTGAGCTCAAGCAATCTGCCCATCTCAGCCTCCCAATGTGTTGAGATTTTAGGCATGAGCTACCACACCCAGCCCAATTAAACTCTTTCACATGCTTAATACCTACCAGTAAATGTCAAAGTTTTCTACAAAATGTTATCATCATTAGCTGAGTGCAATGGTACATGCCTGTTGTCCCAGCTACTTGAGAGCTGAGGTGGGAGGACTGCTTGAGCTCAAGAGTTCTAGTCCAGCCTGAGCAAAAGAGCATTTTTTTTTTCTCGCTCTCACTTTTTAAAGAGGCATATGCTAAAGGAACAATCAGGTACTTCTACATTTTTTTTTTTTTTAACATTTTAGGTAAATTAAGGGCCCGTTTTAGGGAAATACATTCTATTAAGCTACTTATAGTCTGGTATTTTCATAAAAATAAGTTCCTAAGCCCCTCTCAAGGTAAGGAAAGGGAAGACATTTGTTTACTGAAAGTTTCATTTAATTTCATATGGAAACAAGTTGGAATGCAAGGAGTATTTCTTTATCTTTTTCCTTAGATTTAAAAAAATACATGTAAGAATGACAGTTCTTGTATTAAAATATTTTACCCAAACTGTAGGCTTACCTGTATTCCAGCATGGCTACAGAGGTAAAAATCAAACTCATATGGGTGTGTAATGTCTGTATCAACTGTTGTTCCAGCTGGGATATTGCCACTTCTTCCAACCTAGAATTGTTTGGTCAAAGTTTAAACAAACAAGGAAAAGGTAAAAAATGTATCTGAAAGCACTTTAAAAAATGTATGCATATATAGGCCAATCCTATGTTCACTACTTTCACTTTGAAATATAACTTAAGCAATCATTCAGAGCAGACCTTACGCAGGTCCTGGTTCCTGTTCCTAAATGTTGCTGAAAGGGAATGCTGATACACAACAAAGTCTTATATAGTCTCTACTATGTGCTTCGCTAATAGTTGTACGGGCAAAGACGCTAAAAAAATTTTTTTTTTAATTAAAGTGCTCCAGTTTATGATACCTGTGCACAGTAGGTATTCTTGAGCTTGTGATATATGAAGATAAGCATTCACCTTGGAGACAACTAGATGTTTAGAGAGAGAGAATGCTGACAACATCAACAATAGTCACACCATTTGTTAACCATTTATGTGTCAGGCACTTTAAACATATTATTTCTAAATCCTGATAACAATCCTGCAAGTTAGGGATTATTTCCATTTGTTTAGCGAAATAAAGGCTCAGGAATACAAAATGATTCGCTCAATAGCACACAATAAAGGGCAGAACTGAGATTCAAATAATGAAATAATTGCAAAGGCCTTATTCCTTTTATTTCATACTATCAGTTGCAACATCTTGTAAGAGAACAGATATCATGATTTTCTCTGAGTGTATATAACTGAAATGACTCAAAATTCTTGATAATGCAAGCTCCTTATAAAAGACTTAAAAATGCTTATTATACCCTCCTCCACTGCCCTATCCAACACATTTAAAATTATTAACTGTAAGTTTAGGTTTACAAGGCTAGCAAATCAGAAACTATTTTACTGACTCAGATATTATTTTTGCCATGTGAGTGACTGTTACAAGGTGGTGCCTTGAATCATAGCTGTGTGGAACAAGTAGCTACACTTCACCAAGCACAAAACAAAACAGTTTATGATCTACTAAATTATGCCTACCCTAAAAAAATACTTAACTCGAATAAATTAGCAACACATAAATCTTCTAATTAATACATACAAAAAGTTGTAGGCTGGGTGTGATGGCTCACACCTACAATCCCAGCACTTTGGGAGGCCGAGGTGGGTGGATCACTTGAAGCCAGGAGTTTGTGACCAGCCTGGCCAACATGGTGAAACCTTGTCTCTAACAAAAATACAAAAATTAGCCGGGCATGGTGGCACATGTTGTAATCCCAGCTACTCAGGAGGCTGAGGCAGGAGAATCGCTTGAACCCGAGAGGCGGAGGTTGCAGTGAGCCGAGATCGCACCACTGCACTCCAGCCTGGGCAACGAGTGAAACTGTCACAAAAAGAGAAACAGAAACAGAAACAAAACCAAAACCAAAACCAAACAAAACTACCTCATAATGTTGTTGGTGAGGATTAAATTGATTAAATTTACAAGCAATACTTAGAACAATGTCTACTATTATTATTTCTTCTTCTCTATTACTACCACTATCACCACCACTCTACAGCTAGCCAAACTTTATTTATTAAATTTTTTTTGTTGTTCTCATCACTCTACTAATGAGAAGTAGCCAGTCTTTACTGATTACTTAGTATGGGCCAAACCCTGTTCTAAGTACATTACGTATTTTATTTAATTCTCCCAACAACCCATATAGGATTGAATAATATCAATATTATCCAATCTTGCTAAGAAATATACAGGCACAGAGATGTTAAGTTGCTTGCCCAAAGGAATACAGTGAGTATGTATGCCAAAGACAAAACACTCCTTAGTTCCTTTCTATCAAATCCCTTTCTCAAGGGGACACAACACTTGGTATCATTAGATTTCTCTGCTCCAAGATTTGTAGGATGAGGGCTGATGGGATCAGAGCACTGAAAATGACAGTAGGACTGCTGTCTTGCTGCACACAGATAAAAAAACGTATTTCCTTAGGTATTTATATCTCTCCTAATTAGAAAAAATATACATTTACATTATAAAATGCATAACATAATTCTGTGAACTTTAAAGGAAACATGGCTTAAAAGTTAGTTTGTATAAATTTCCACTTATTTTTTTTTTTGAGATGGAGTCCTGCTCTGTTGCCCAGGCTAGAGTACAGTGGCACCATCTCAGCTCACTATTCTCCTGCCTCAGCCTCCCGAGTAGCTGGGATTACAGATGTGCACCACCATACCTGGCTAATTTTTGTATTTTTAGTAGAGACAGGATTTCACCATGTTGGCCAGGCAGGTCTTGAATTTCTGACCTCAAGCAATCCGCCTGCCTTGGCCTCCCAAGGTGCTGGAATTACAGACGTGAGCCATGGCACCTGGCCTGAATTTCTACTTTTTAAAAAAACTAATTTGTACAAGATATTTTAAAAAGAGAATGTACCTTTTTTTCCTGAAGATTTTAGGAAAATATGAGTAGAAGAATTATTTTAAAACTATGAGTTTCTTCACAACAAAAAAGTAGGATGAGATTTTGGACATTTGGAGTGTGACTAGAAATTCTATTAAGTTAAAAATAATCTATTTCTATACTCATAAAGTAATTGTTGAAATCTGCTACTATATACTGGAAACCCTGTTACTGGCAGAGGGCCCTTGAGTGCTCTATGAACTCTGTTGAATAAGCTTGGTTTATAATAGTATTACAACAGAGGTGAGATTACCCTTTCTGTCCTATCAGCACAAAATAATCGAGTATGATGTCTCTTCTGAACTACAATGTAGGTTATTCCAGGTTGATAGTCTTTCTCCAAACTGATGCAGGCTTCTCGAATTGCCAGTAGTTCATAATATAATACCTAGAGAATATAAAATGGAAAGATTCAATACAGTCAGCTATTTGTTTTTATATACTTCAAAGTAGGATAATGATCTAATCTCAGGATTCCTTAATCTCATCGCTCTATAACTAGTATGCTTCTTGATTCCATTTTAATGATTATCAGAACATGGTCTTAGCAAGCAAGGCATACAAACTCATAGCGAACATTTTCAAAAAGAAAATCTAAGAAAATACCAACTTTTGACTTGGGGAACTCTAACAAGCTTTTAAACTCCAGAACTAGACACCACATTATAAACACAATATCTGATTTCACCATAGTCTGATGAGATTCTAGGCAACCAACCTGCCTAAACTGCCCCTCTGAAACACCATCCCGATAAAAGATGATACGAGTAGGCTTGAACCGAGTTGACTTATAAAACTGAATAAGAAGTTCCCGGACCATGGAGGCCAAGTCCTGGATGATCTCCTGTCGGGGTCTCTGAACTCTTACTGTGGCACAGTATCTGCTTGGGTGGGCATCCATACTACCTACAACCTAGGTTGGAAGAAAAAAAAAAAAAGAAAAAAGAAATAAAGATAATCAAAATTACATGAATTTAATTTACATTTTTATTTTACTGTAGCCTTACATTTATCACTTTACTTTGAGAGTAATCAAAAATAGTAATTCTGAGTTGGATACAATGGCATGTGCCTGTAGTCCCAGCTACTCAGGAAGCTGAGGTAGGAGGATCACTTGTGCCTAGGAATTTGAGGCCAGCCTGGGCAAAACAGCAAGACTCCATCTCTCTCTCTGTCTCTCTCTCTCTCTCTCTCTCTCTTTTTGAGACAGAGTCTAGCTCTGTTCCCAGGCTGGAGTGCAGTGGTGCGATCTCGGCTCACTGCAACCTCTGTCTCCTGGGTTCAAGCGATTCTCCTGCCTCAGCCTCCTGAGTAGCTGGGACTACAGGCACATGCCACCACATCCAGCTAATTTTTGGTTTCACCATGTTGGCCAGGATAGTCTCGATCTCTTGACTTTGTGATCTGCCCGCCTAGGCCTCCCAAAGTGCTGGGATTACAGGTGTGAGCCACTGTGCCCAGCCTATCCCATCTCTTTAAAAAATTTAAAGAAAAATAGTACTTCCCAGTGAACAACAGAACAAAACACTAGTATAGGGTAAAAAGCTATTTTCCTATAAATAGGCTGAACTATACACTTAACAATTAGGTTTTTTGTGTTGTTGGTATACTTAAAGATTAGTAAGAAAAGAAAAAGACAAAAAGATGTGCATAGAGAAAGGAAATAAGTAAAAATGAAGAGCAATTCAAACCACTGATTTTTCTTCCTATCTCTTTCACTTTAGCAACCTATCTCAGAAGCCATAGTTAAGATTTTAGCTTCATCTTAGAACTGTTATGCTTCATAAATTTTAAAATCAGAATTTTCCCTTTTGGCTTGAATCTATGCTCAGTCTTATTGAGCTGTATTTGTGCTCTGTATCTGGTCCTCAAAGAAGTTAATATTGGTTTTGAAATTGGCTATATTAATTTTCTCTTTCTGTGTCTAATATTGTTACGTCTTTAGAGAAGAGACCTCAAAGCATGAACTTATAACATTATTCTGATCAGAGTCTAGGCTGGTCACTGCCTCCAGACTCTCTTCCAGATAACCTATACCAAAGTCATGCTTCAGAAATGGAACTTTGACAATTTCTTTCCCTTGAAGGGTATCTCGCTACTAAGAATAAATCCAGACCCCTCGGATGGAACAAAATGCCTCACAAAAGCTTCCTAGCCTTACAGCCTGCAGTATACTATGTTCCAATTCCTTGTATTTCTCAACATTCCTCAAACACACCAGGTTCTTGCAACGTAAATGTTGTTATCTCGTTATCACGATAACACCTATTATACTATGCGGCACTCATTACTTACATTAGTTTCTCACACTACTCTCTAAGTTCTTGGGAATAGAAGCCATATAGCAAAAAAGAATCAACCAATAAATTCTATTTACAAGACTTCTGATAACCATAAAAGAAAGTGGGCATTTGGGAGAAATGGATTTAGTAGAAAAAGACAATGACTACCAGAAGTCCAAAGGAATTAAAATATGCTTAAACCTTCTTGGAAAATGACCCCAAAGTAGCAAATCTAAGGAAGTCTTTTGAGTTCCTTTCATTACCATTTTATCTTCTATAAGAACATTTTAATGAATATTAGAGATGACTCAATACAACTACTGAACATTTAAAGAAAATAATTCATGTATAACATTAAAAATACAAAGCAACAGAATAGATAAAAATTAATTTCTGGCCGGGTGTGGTGGCTCACTCCTGTAATCCCAGCACTTTGGGAGGCCGAGGCAGGCGGATCACGAGGTCAAGAGCTCAAGACCATCCTGGCCAACATGGTGAAACCCCATCTGTACTAAAAATACAAAAATTAACTGGGTATGGTGGCGCACGCCTGTAGTCCCAGCTACTTGGGAGGCTGAGGCAGGAGAACTGCTTGAACCCGGGAGGCAGAGGTTGGAGTGAGCCAAGATTGCACCACTGCACTCCAGCCTGGCGCCTGGCGATGGAGCGAGACTCTGTCTCAAAAAAAAAATAATAATAATTTCCTTTATTAATGAAAACAGCTTTAAAATCTTTAAGTGAAAATTTAAATATTACTATCATTTTCAGGGATGAATCAGACTTTTCAGATTCATAAAACTTAAGATTTATGTAAAGATTATAATGGATCATAGAAAAAATATTAAATCTTTTTTTTTTTCAAGACAGAGTCTTACTCTGTTGCCTAGGCTGTAGTGCAGTGGTGTGATTTTGGTTTACTGCAACCTCTGCCTCCGGGGTTCAAGCAACTCTCTTGCCTCAGCCTCCTGAGTAGCTGGAATTAAAGGTACCAAACACCACACCCGGCTAATTTTGCATTTTTCATAGAGACAGGATTTCACCTTGTTGGCCAGGCTGGTCTTGAACTCCTGACCTCAAGTGATCTACCTGCTCCAGTCTCTCAAAGTGTTGGGATTACAGGCATCAACCACCATGCCTGGCCAATTAAATCTTATAGTTTAATTTCTGGGTATTAATTATGCCTAAAATAAGTTCACATTTTCAAAATATTGGCATTTGTTAAAATCAGGTGATTTTTTGGCGGGGCGCGGTGTCTCATGCCTGTAATCCCAGCACTTTGGAAGGCCAAGGTGGGCAGATCACCTGAGGTCAGGGGTTCGAGACCAGCCTGGCCAACATGGTAAAACCCTGTCTCTACTAAAAATACAAAACTTAGCTGGGCATGGTGGCACACGCCTGCAGTCCCAGCTACTTGGGAGGCCAGGCAGGAGAATCGCTTGAACCCAGGAGGCAGAGGTTGCAGTGAGCCCGGATCGTGCCATTGCACTCCAGCCTGGGCAACAAGAGTGAGACTTCATCTCAACAATAACAACAACAACAAAATCAAGTGATTTTCAAAATGGGTAAAATATCATCAGGCTTTCTCAAGTTTATAAGAAATATACTTAAACTGACACAAAAAGTTTACAAATATACAGGTGAGTAAAGAAATAACAGGCAGATGTTAAAAGCGGGCGTGGCAATATTAAAATTAAAAATTCGTCCAGGCATGGTGGCTCACACCTGTAATCCCAGTACTTTGGGTGGGTGAGGTGGGTGGATCACCTGAGGTCAGGAGTTCAAGACTAGCCTGGCCAACATGGTGAAACCCTGTCTCTATTAAAAGCACAAAAAAGTATCTTGGCATGGTGGCTGATGCCTGTAATCCCAGCTACTCAGGAGGCTGAGGCAGGGGAGTAGCTTGAACCCGGAAGGCGGAGGTTGCTGCAGTGAGCTGAGATCGTGCCATTGCACTCTAGCCTGGGCAACAAGAGTGAGACTCTGTCTGAAATAAATAAAATAAAGAATTCAGGTGCAAAGTATTGAATTGGATGAAGGTGGAAGACATTTTATATATAAAAAAATAGAATCCACCAAGCTTATATGTAGTGCATCTCTCTATGATGAAGACATTACTGAAATTTACAAACTACTCAAACAACAAAAAGTAACTAAAATGCATCATTATGGAGAGGTCAAGTAAGACAAATTAAAGTAAAATACAGAAGATCTGAATAATATAACTAGCAAACTTGAGATAATATATACATATGGAACTTGTAAACCCTAAACCAGAGAATAATTATTCTTTTCAAAAACCCAAAGAACATTTATGAAAGTTGGCTACAAAGAAAACGTTAAAATTCAAAAAGCCGGAACTGCAAAATTGATACTGGTCTGTAAACTTTAGGTAAGATAAACCTGGCTAATACTCACAGCAGCAATAGAAGGCTTCTTCCCATCACCAGCAGGTGGATGAGTGACATCGGCTCCCAAAAAGATCACTGGTTGCTGGAACACAGAAGGTCTTAAACACATTTTTAAAAAGAGTTAGATATTTCATTTTTTCATTATCCATTTATCTGTTTCACACAATTACAACATAACTTCAAGTTATTGACAGCACAGAGGAAGTCCTATGTAATCCAAAGTCTTATTCAGAGCAGAATTTTGTCTAAAACAGTTGTGCTAGTGGTTGAAAAGGGCAACAGATGCTAGTATTCTCCATGATAGGCACAAAATTATAAACTTCATTATCGTGATCCACACATTTTTGTCACTCTTTAAAAATCGACTTATATTTTAAACCTATGTTTCTTAAGCAAAAAAGGAATCATTACACTTTAGACTGGAAGGGATTTTGGGAATCTACTACTCCAACTCCCTGGCCAAAAGTATAAAGATGAGTAACATATATTCAATAATCATAAAGTAGCTAGCATTTCATTTTATGTTGTTATTGTTTTGTTTATTTTTTTTTGAGACAGGGTTTCACTGTGTTGCCCAGGCTGGAGTGTAGTGGCGGTTCACTGCAGCCTTGATGTCCTTGAGCTCAGGTAATCCTCCCACCTCAGCCTTTGGAGTAGCTGCAACAACAGGCATGTGCCACCACACAGGGCTAATCTTACTATTTTTTGTAGAGATGAGGTTTCACCACGTTGGACTTGTTGATAAAATTCTATATTTATCTCATTTATGATCTCATCTCATATTTAACAGGGGTAGAAAGTAGAGGTGGTATGGAAAAAGAGGAATAATAGGACTTTTGTGTCAAACAAACATGGGCCAGTCCTTATTCTAATAATGTTTATCTGTGGTGTATACTTTTTTGAGGCCTAATTGCTTCAACTATGAAAAGAGAGTTTGTTCAATTCTCTGAAAATTGGCCTCTTCCTCAGTGACTTGCACAATAAGCCACCTCCTGTTTCTAGGTCATGATGTCTCATACGTCCTAAGATTCCAGCTCTAATAGGGGTGATCTAACAGTAACATGTTGTCTCACTGACTACAGCAGGAAGGCTAATATGTCTTACTTAATTGACTAATTTGGGCCCCCAGCCCTTCTTTCCTTCACATTCCAGGTAAGTGAGAAGCCTCATGAAACCAGGTTGAAGATGACTACTAAATAAACTGGAAATTCTTCAAGCTGGGCTCTGCAGTAAGAAACAAAGCTCTGGATACTTTCCGGCTAAGAGGTACTTTGCATACTAAATGTAAATTGTTGGGGCTTGAGCCCCTATGCTGGGGCCCACTCCCATCCTGCGGAGTGTACTTTCATTTTTAATAAATCTCTGCTTTTGTTGCTTCATTCTTTCCTTCAAAAACAAAATAAAATAAAATTGTTGGAGGGTACTTTCACAAGAGAATCTCTGAACTTTGCCAGTCCAAATTATTTTAATTTTTTACTAAAATGTCTATGAATCTCCCACAGTAGGAATCATTAAGGTGTCTCTTCTACAACTCTTAGTTACATATGGTCATATATAGACAAATGAAGATATAAAAATAATATTTTCATAAGCAATTAGCATATCTTACCTTTGATGAGGTACAAGAATATTATTGATCCCTCCAAGTTTAACATTTATCTTTAGGCACAAGTTTGAGAGAGTTTGAGGAGATGTTTTTATTACATTCTTGACTTGAACACATTGCGTAGCCATACCCAAAAGTGTGTCTCCTACACGTTTCACTTCCGCTATGGAACAGATGCAAAACCTCTAGTCAGAAAAAAAGACCTGAAAATAGTTTTACATACTGAAAATAAAGCTACTATGTTTCCCCCTTAAAATACATCATTGTCCTACAGAATACCAAAAATAATGCCAATACGGTAGTACTAAAGCAATGCTGTTAAATTTAAAAGTATACTGCTTTGAAGATTAGCTTTAGTATTTAGCGACAACTTTTCTAGTTGTTTTCTCCTTTGTATAAAAAGGTATATTGTGACCATAGTATAACTGCAATAACTGAAAAGCATAAAGAGAAAAATGTATATAATCCTTTATTGTTTTATAGTACTCTTCCAGTAATTTTCCCGTTTATATTATTTTAATGTACTTGTAATCACAGTACTCTTACAGATTTCAATCCTATTTTCTTATGTTTAATTTAAAAATTCAGAGATATTACAGCACAAAGAATAAAAGTCCCTGTTCCTTTCTGCTCCTTTGCCATTATAACCACCATAAATATTTCAGTGTACATAACTTTTTTTTTTTTTTTTGAGAGTATCTCACGCTGCCACCCAGGCTGGAGTGCAGTGGCACTATCATGGATCACTGCACTCTCAACCTCCTGAGCTAAAGTGATCCTCTTGCCTCAGCCTCCTGAGTGGCTGGAACTACAGTCATGCACTACCACATCAATCTTTTTTTTTTTTTTTTTTAAGTACAGACAAGGTCTCACCATGTTGCCCAGGCTGGTCTCAAACTCCTGAGCTCAAGTAATCCTCCTGCCCCAGTCTCCCACTGCACCCAGCCATAATTTCTCTTTTTTTTTTTTTTTTGAGATGGAGTCTCATTCTGTTGCCCAGGCTGGAGTGCAGTGGTGTGATCTCAGCTCACTGCAACCTCTGCCTCCGGGGTTCAAGTGATTCTCCTGCCTCAGCCTCCAGAGTAGCTGGGATTATAGGTGCGTACCACCTTGCCTGGGGAATTTTTGTATTTTTTTGTAGAGATGGGGTCTTGCCATGTTGGCCAGGCTGGTCTTGAACTCCTGAACTCAAGTGATCCACCTGAGTGCTGGGATTACAGGCGTTAGCTACTGTGCCCAGCATAAATTCTTATATATAAGACACATACAAGAATGGGTGCAATGTCTCACACCTGTAATCCCAGCACTTTGGGAGGCTGAGGCAGGAGGATTGCTTGAGCCCAGGAGTTAGAGATCAGCCTAGGCAACAAATCAAGACCCTGTATCTACCAACATTTTAAAAAATATTAGCCAGGCATGATGGTATATGCTTTTAGTCTCAGCTAGTCAGAAGGCTGAGGTAGGAGGATTGCATGGGCCCAGGAGATGGAGGTTGCAGTGAGCTATGATCATGTCATTGCACTCTGGTCTGGGTGACAAAGTGAGACCCTGCCTTAAAAAAAAAAAGGAAAAATGAAAATACACATTTCTCTAAAGAAGATAAGCAGAAAAATGACCCATAAGCACAGGAAAAGATGCCAAACATCTCTAATCATTAGGAAAACACAAAATCAAAAACATTATGAGATACTGCTTAACACCAATTAGGATCAAAAAGCCAGGAAATAACAAACACTGGCAAGGACATGGAGAAATTGGAACTCTTGTGCAGTGTTGGTGGGCATGTAAACTGGTGCAGCCGCTGTGGAAAACACTGTGGAGGTTCCTCAGAAAACTAAAAATAGAATTTCCATATGATGCAGCAATGCCACTTCTTAGATGTATACCCAAAATAACTGAAAGCAGGGTTATGAAGAGATATTTGTACACCTATGTTCATAGCAGCATTACTCACAATAGCTAAAATGTAGAAGCAACCCACATGTCCATCAACAGATAAATGAATAAACAAAATGTTGTGTGTGTGTGTGTATATATATATATATATATACATACAATGGAATATTATTCAGCCTGAAAAGGGAAGAAAATTCTGATATATAGTACAACATGGATGAACCTTGAGGATATGATGCTAAAGGCCAAATATTGTAGGATTCATGTGCACAAGGAAACTAGAATAGTCCAATTCATAGAAGCAGAAAGTAGAACAGTGCTTTCCAGCGGTCAGGGTGAGGTGATACGGGAAGTTATTGTTTAATGGATAAAGAGTTTCAGTTTGGGATGATGAAAAAGTTCTGGAAATGGATGGTGATGATGGCTGCACAACATGTGAATGTTCTTAATGTCAGAATGTATGAATTCCAGAATGACTTAGTACCTGAAATTATGTGAGTAAAGGATTTGTAAGTAAACATTAAATCATTATATGTCTCAAAAAAAAAAAAAAAAAGGAAAAATAAAGAGTTTCTCAGACAAATAAAAACTGAGGGTATTTAGTGCTGGTAGAAATGCTTAGCAAGAAATATTAAAATAATTTTCCAGAGAGAAACAAAATGATACAGATCAGAAATCATAAATGAAGGAAAAGCAGGGTACAGTGTGGGGCATGCCTATAGTCCCAGCTACTGGGGAAGTTGAGATGGGAAAAGCACTTGAGCCCAGGAGTTTGGGGCTGCAGTGCACTATGGTCATGCCTGGCAATAGCCACTGAACTCCAGCATGGGCAACATAGCAAGACCTGTCTCTAAAAAATAAAACAAAATAAAAGGAGTAAGGTCGAAGGTCAGCAAACAAAGGTGAAATAAAATTTTGTATGTTCATATTCTTACTTGAGCTAACAGAAGATTATTTGTTCAAAATAGTAATAGCAACAGTGTATTGGGTAGTTATAGTTTATCAGTAAGTGAAATAAATGACAGAAATATAAGGTACAGAAGGGAAAAATTGGGAGAATTCTGTTACAAGGTATCTCTGCGCTATCTATCAAATGGTACAGTATTACTTGAAAGTAGACTTAGATTAGTTGTAAATAGATATTAAAAAGTCTAGGGAAAACACTACAAAAAATTTTAAAGGAAGTCTAGTTAATATGCTAAAAGAGAATGGAAAATAGAATTACACAAAATGCTCAATTAAAACCAGAGGGGCCAGGAGCAGTGGTTCGTGCCTGTAATCCCAGCACTTAGGGAGACTGAGGTCGGAAGATCACTTGAGGCAAGGAGTTCAAGACCAGGCCAGGCACGTTTACAGTTTTGATGAAAAGGGCAATATAAATTTATACTACTATGAGCAATGTGTTAATATACTATATACCCACAAGCACTAGGTATTACAACATTTAAATATATTTGCTAATGTAGTAGTATAAAATTTTTCCCTTTACTAATTTGTTCTTTTCTTTTCTTTTTTGATAAAGGGTCTCACTTTGTTGCCCAGGCTGGAATGCAGTGGCATGATCCTGGCTCACTGCAACCTCTACCTACTGGGCTCAAGCAATCCTCCTACATCAGCCTCCCAAGTAGCTAGGACCACAGTGTGGACTACCATGCCTGGCTAATTTTTTATTGCAGATATGATGTTTTGCCATGTTGCCCAGACTAGTCTCAAATTTCTGGACTCAAGCAATCTGCTCACCTAAAACTCTCAAAATGCTAGGATTATAGGCATAAGCTACCACATCTGGCCTGTATTTTTCTTTAACTACAAATAAAAACAAACATTTTCTCATATATTTATTTGTTTTTACTAGAGAAATTTCAGTTTATATTATTTTCTCATTAATCTAAAAAAAGGAAGTTTTTATTTAACTAATAATAAACTATTTGTTTATTATTTCTGTTTGCTACAAATATTTTCCATACTCTATTCGTTTTCTTTTCATTTTAGTACATCTGTGACATAGAGAAATTTAGGGGCCGGGCACGGTGGCTTACACCTGTAATCCCAGCACTTTGGGAGGCCAAGGTGGGTGGATCACCTGAGGTCAGGAGTTCAAGACCACCCTGGCTAACATGGTGAAACCCCATCTCTACTAAAAATACAAAAATTAGCTGGGCATGGTGGCATGAGCCTAGCTCCTAGGGAGGCTGAGGCAGGAGAATAGCATGAAACCAGGAGGCAGAGGTTTCAGTGAGGTGAGATCACGCCACTACGCCACTGCACTCCAGCCTGGGCAACAGAGCGAGACTCCATCTCAAAAAAAAAAAAAGAAAAAGAAAAGAAAATTTAATGTTTACTCAGTCAAATCTAACAATTTTCTTTTGTGATTTCTTCTATTATTTCTAAACTTACATGATTTTACCCTATTCAGTGGTTTGAACATTATATTTTCTTTGTATTTTTCTATGATTCAATGACAATGTTTAACTTACTAATCTCACAAAATTTTGTTTATAAAAAGTTAAAATTTACTGTTTACTATATGAAAGGTGCTATTCTAGATCCTTTACCTATGTAGACTCAGTTAATCCTTACAACTACCCTGTATGCAGATTAGGTATTATTAGTATCCCAGGGTATGTGTGGTATATATAAAGGAAGTATAACTGATACACTAAAAGAGGAAGGAAAATATAATCATATAAAATGCTCAATTAAAACCAGAAAGAGGCTGGGCGCAGTGACTCACACCTGTAATCCCAGCACTTTGGGAGGCCAAGGTTTGAGGATTGCTTGAGCCCAGGAGTTCGAGGCCAACCCAAGAAACATGGTGAGATCCTGTCCTACAAAAAAATAAAAAATTAGCCCAGTGTGGTGGCACATGCCTGTAGTTCCAGCTACTTGGGAGGCCAACGCAGGAGGATTGTTTGAACCCAAGAGGTCAAGGCTGCAGTGAGCCATGATTGCACCACTGCACTCCAGCCTGAAAGACTGAGTGAGATCCTATCCCAAACATACATACTACATACATACATAAATAGTATCCCAATTCCAGAGATGAGGAAACTAAGGGTTAGTATGATTAAGTAATTCAGCCAAATCACACAGGTAGTACAACTGGCAGTACCTGAATATTGAGCAACACAGTTTAATTTGATAGCCTGTGCTTTTAACCACTACATCATACTGATATTCAAATTAGCTCAATGCCATTTTTATTAAATAATTCTTCCCTTAGCCATTGTCATGTGATGCCTCTTTTCACTACTGAAACTCTCTTCAAAGTATCTCATCTTGAACTATTTAGTTCACTATATTGATTTGTCTTCAAATAATAATACATGGTTTTAAATACTGTATCATAAAATATATTTTAACATTTGAAAATTTTAGGATATGTTTTAGCATAATCCTAAAAAGATATCAAGTATTTGAGGAAAAATGCAGTCTTAAGATATCCTTACCATACACTGGTGTCTTTCCTGGCAGGATGACGATAATAAGCTGTAGGCCAGAATATGTGTTCTTGAGATGCCGGAACATGGGCTCTACGCTGTCTGCCCCCTGTGCATATTTGCAGAAGCATGGCTGGCCCTGGATGGGCATCCCTGCATCCTTAGAAATCTTACGCAGCTGGTCTGTGAAACCCCTAGAAGGAGAAACCACTAAATATAAAACCTTGGTCTAGTCATGAATTTCTACAAAGTAGTAATGGGAAGTTTGTGAAGGGAACGGAAGGATGAAGCAAAGATTTATGTGCTCCATATATGAGAGGTCACCAGACTACTGATGTTAAGGGCAATGGTGGGTCAGTAATCCATTTTGCAAACTAAGAACATACTATACAGTTATACAGTATTTTGTAGTTTACAAGGAGCATTAGTAATAGTATACGCTGATTAAGAGCTTAGCTCTAGAGTTAGTATGGAGAGCTCAATTCCCGGTTCTGCTATGTACTAGCCATAAAATTTTAGGCAACTTATTTTAGTTTTCCTCATCTGTAAAAGTATTACTTCCATTATAGGGTTGGTGTGAAGATTAAATGAGATCATACATGTAAAGCACTTAGCACACCACCCAAGACCATGGTAAAAGCTTGATAAATTTTAGCTATTGTATATTTTCTAATTTGATTGACAAGATCCATAAGAAAGAGGCAGGGCAGGTATATTCCTATTTTACAGGTCAGAAAACAGTTTCATAGACATTACATATTTGGCCAAAGGTCAAATAATTAGATAAATGGTAGAGCCAGAATTTCTATAGTATTACCTATCTCACACTAGAATAGCAGGAAAGATTATACCTTCAGAAGATATTTTTTAAAATACAAAAACAAAATTTAAAAACAGATGAGGCCGGGTACAGCGACTCATGCCTGTAATCTCAGCACTTTGGGAGTCTGAGGCAGGCGGATCACCTGAAGTGAGGAGTTTGAGACCAGCCTGGCCAACATGGCGAAACCCCATCTCTACTAAAAATACAAAACTAGTTTGGTGTGGTGGCAGGCACCCGTAGTTCCAGCTACTTGGGAGGCTGAGGCAGGAGAATCACTTAAAGCTGGGAGGTGGAGGTTGCAGTGAGCCAAGATTGTGCTACTGTACTCCAGCCTAGATGACAGAGTGAGACTCTGCCTCAAAACAAACAAACAAACAAACAGACGAGGCAGGCAGCATTTCAATGTACTTTCATTTACACTGAAAAACTCCCAAAACCAATTTCTTTCTTTCTTTCTTTCTTTTTTTTTTTTTTTTTTTTGAGATGGGGTATCACTCTGTTGCCCAGGCTGGAGTACAGTGATACAATCACAACTCACTACAGCCTAAACTTCCCAGGCTTAAATGGTTCTCCCACCTGAGCTCCCCAGGTAGCTGGATTACAGGCATGTACCATCATGCCTGGCTAATTTTTGCATTTTTAGTAGAGATGGGGGTTTCACCATGTTGGTCAGGCTGGTCTCAAACTCCTGACCTCAGGTGATCCATCCATCTTGGCCTCCCAAAGTTCTGGGATTACGGGCATGAGCCACCGATCCCAGCCACTAATTTCATATTTAACGAAAATTCTGAATTTAGTAAAAATGAGCAATAATGAGCAACAATTGCTTCACTTGTTTTTAAAACAAATGAGGTCCTAAGTCAAGGATCTGAGTAATCTTTGCTTAAAACACTCTGATTTCTTTAGGACAGAGATGAAGTTTGTAGATATTCCCTTCTCCTATTCCTTATTGGTGTTTAATTTTAAAAAGTATGAAATCGAATATTTTCACTTAGCCCGAACAAGAGCCATAGGCTCAATGATGCTGAGACATCTATTCAAGCTGTGAATAACATATACAAAATTTTTTTAAAAAGCTCAAGTTCAAGAAACATTTTTTTTTTGGCTTTTGAAGCCGAATAAGATAATCGTAGCATTGTAATAAACCATTCTTATGCCATTTTACTTGAAATCAGGGAGACAAAAACTCTGGAGGAAAAAAATATATTAAGTAATCATTAAAGCATCCATTTAGAGATTTGGGATTAATAAAAAGGGATGAACAGAAAAAAAATACCAAAAGAATTTATTTCTCATATTCTAATTTCTTCCTGCCATGAAGAAGGCAAGGCAAATTCTGAATTGCCTTGAGGTAAATTGGTCTCTGTATCACCCAAGAATGTTTCATTATTGGCATACTTCATATAAGTAGAGATTTAAATTAGATCAGGATTATTACCTTAAGAAAATTAGATTCCAGAGGGGTAATACATTTACAAAATAATTATAATACAATTATATTTTGCACATAAACTGACAAGCACAAACAGAGAGGATACAGATGGGTAGAGATAGGAAGGAGGCATTCCTAGTAAAGGGCTGCATAAGTGGAAACAGGAAGAAAAGGACAGGGAGATAGAAGGAATACAGTGCTTCAGTTTCTTTGTATAGAATATGTGAAAATGGAGTAATGATGAAGGACTTAAGAGACTGGTGAAAGATATTAAATGTCATACTGATTTTACACTTGAACCCAGGAGGCAGAGATTGCACTGAGCTGAGATCATGCCACTGCATTCCAGCCTGGGCTACAGAGTGAGACTCTATCTCAAAAAAATGAATAAAATTAATAAATGTCATACTGATTTTGAATGTCACTCTTTGTCAAAGAGAAGCCTAAACGTTTCAGAGTAGGAATAGTCACAGTGGAGGTGGTGTTCTTTCATGACAGCCAAAATTCTCAAACAAGGGTGACAGCAGAAGCCCTTGAGACTGTGTGAGAATCACAAAAGAGAGGAGATCGATAATGAAGAGGAAAAGAAGCCAGAAAACATGAATTCAAGAACCAGAAGGCAAGAGAGGAGAATGTCAAGAAGGTAGGCAGGGTGCGGTGGCTCACACCTATAATTCCAGAACTTTGAAAGGCCAAGGCAGGAGGACTGCTTGAGTCCAGGAGTTTGAGACCAGCCTAGGCAACATAGTGAGATCCTATCTACACAAAAAAATAGAATTAGCTGGCCATGGTGGCATATGTCTGTAGGCCCAGCTACTTGGGAAGCTCAGGTGGGAGGATCATTTGAGCCTGGTAAGTTGAGGGTACAGTGAGTTGTGATTGTATCACCACACTCCAGCCTGGGTAACAGAGTGAGACCCCATCTAAAAAAAAAAAAAAAAAAAAAAAAGAAGGCAGTCATATTTTGAGAAAAATAATGGCTTAGAAGAGACCATTGGAACTGATAAGCATAAAGATACAAGAAATCTTCCGGGAACCAGTTTTAGCAGAGCACTAAGATTTCAAGGGAGGAGAGATGACAGAGGTCTGGAAGCCTAGGAGATTAAGTCAGATAATATGAAAATTGCTGATTAAAAAAAAATTGAACAGAAGATTTTTGAGCACTTAGAAGTTGGAGGACAGAATCTGAAGAAGAGAGAAAAAATGGTGGAGATGAAAGCCAAATTTTGGAAAGCAAGGATATAGAAACAAGGAGTTTAACCACTCCGTCAAGATTTTCAACAGAAAAATAAGGATCTTAGTTAATCCTCACCTGGTAGGTAGTGTCACATTACGTTTCACCTAAAGCTGTCTCCTTACGTTTTTAAAGTTTGGCCTAAAGGTTTCTCTGTACATAGTGAACTGTAATCTCCAGATGTATGAACAAGCTATAACCTACTCTTGTACCAATTGCTGTGTTTCAGCCAATCAAAGGCAGGCAACTGTTCAAACCATGTTCAAATACGGCAAATATCAAGGTGTAAGCTATACAGCTGTTTCTGTACCTCACTTTCATTTTCTGTACATCGTTTTCCTTTTTCTGTCCATAAAGACTCTCTCTGAACCTATTCTGGTTCTAACGGCTGCCTGATTTGTCAATCATTGTTTCCTCAATTAAACTCTGCTAAATTTAATTTGTATAGTTTTTCTTTTAAGAGATGGTGTCAGAAGTGGAATCTGAAGTAAAGATGCTAGCAATCCCTAGGAGCACTGAATGACTAAGCATGGTACCAGTCAGACTCACTGTGACCATTGCTCTCTTGCAAGCAACTGAAGATTGTGAGTAAATTCTCAGATTCTGAAGCTCCATAGATTTGCATTTTGAGCTACGTGAATTTGTTTGATCAAATTTTAAAATCTGAAATGGGTTCAGAAGTCATGACAGAAACTGGACTGGGTCCAGAATTGGACAGGATCTGATAATTAACTGACATGGAATCACTTAGAGTCCTGACTGAGTCAGGCAGAAACTGGCAGTTAATGGCAAATAAGGAGGTGTGAACTTTGGCTTTTGGAAATTCACAGAGATTTTTGTGTTCTATGTCTATGTACTTTATTTTCTTTTTTGAGATAGAATCTCACTGTTGTCACCTGGGCTGGAGTGCAATGGAGCAATCTTGGCTCTCTGCAACCTACGTCTCCCAGGTTCTAGCAATTCTCCTGCCTCAGCCTCCCAAGTAGCTGAGATTATGGGTGCCTGCCACCATGCACAGCTAATTTTTGTGTTTTTAGTACAGACAGGGTTTCACCATATTGGCCAAGCTGGTCTCCAACTCCTGACCTCAGGTGATCTACCTGCCTCGGCCTCCCAAAGTGCTGGGATTATAGGTGTGAGCCACCACGCCTGGCCTATGCCCTTTGTTTCTTTTTCTCCTGCGTTTAGGTAGGGAAAAATCACTGGCTAAGTTGATCAATGAGATCTGACAGCCAAAGCCAAGATTCAAGGTAAAAAATGGGATCCTTAATTTCTGAAGAACTGAATACTCTACCTTATAGCTATGCCTACCTACACATGCGTAGATGTTAGAACCCAAAAGTGGCAAACACTGAAATGGTGAAATATCACTTTAGGTAATTAAAAATTATAGTGGAACATCTAAAATGAATATGACTACATTTTAAGAAGTCCATTTACAAATGAGAGCTCTAGACCAGGTGTGATGGTTCATGCTTGTAATCCTAGCACTTTGTGTGGCCAAAGCAGAAGAATTGCTTGAGCTCAGGAGTTTAAGACCAGCCTGGGCAACACAATGAGACTTTGTCTCTACAAAAAAAGGAAAAAATTAGCAGGGCATGGTGGCACGTCCTTGTGGTCCCAGGTACTTTGGGAGGCTGACGTAGGAGGATCACGTAAGTCTGGGAGGTTGAGGCTCCAGTGCGCCATGGTCACACCACTGCACTCCAGCCTGGACAAAAGAGTGAGACCCTATTTGTCAAAAAACAAAACAAAACAAAAAAAAACCCAGGTGCAGTGGCAGTGGCTCATGCCTGTAATCCCAGCACTTTGGAAGGCTGAGGTGGGTGGATCACGCAAGAGGTCAGGAGTTTGAGACCAGCCTGACCAACATGGTGAAGCCCCATCTCTACTAAAAATAAAAAATATTAGCTGGACGTGGTGGTGCATACCAGTAATCCCAGCTGCTCAGGAAGCTGAGGCAGGAGAATTGCTTGAATCTGGAAGGCAGAGGTTGCAGTGAGCTGAGATGGCACCTCTGTACTCTAGCCTGAGCAACAGAGTGAGACTCCATCTCAAAAAAAAAAAAAAAAAAAGGAGTCCCCCAACTTAGTTTCATTCAAGGATGCGGATGCCTATTGATGTGTAGAAGCTTCTAATAAGATTTCAATATTTTCATTCTCTTTTTTTTTTCCTGAGACAGAGTCTCACTGTCACCCAGGCTTGAGTGCAGTGGCACGATCTTGGCTCACTGCAACCTCCTCCTCCCCAGTTCAAACGATTCTCCTACCTCAACCTTCCAAGTAGCTGGGATTACAGACTTGTGCCACCACGCCTGGCTAGTTTTTGTATTTTTAGTAGAGGTGGGGTTTCACCATGTTGGCCAGGCTGGTCTCAAACTCCCGACCTCAGGTGATCAGCCCACCTTGGCCCCCAAAGTGCTGGGATTACAGGTGTGAGCCACCACATCCGGCCTATTCTCTCTTTTAAAAGACTATAAAAGGCTAATAAAAAGCTTAAATGACAGTAAATTATTTTTGTTCAACTTTTGCGTAAACTGCACACAAAAAAAAGAGAGAGGAAAGAAAGAGAGACAGATTCTGTGTCATATTGCCTTTTTCAGGTCTGTTGACTGGATAATTGAGTCTCCTCTCCATCAAAGAATAAAGGTTTTTGCTTTTAAAAACATTTTAGGCCGGGCGCGGTGGCTCACGTCTGTAATCCTAGCACTTTGGGAGGCTGAGGTGGGTGGATCACCTGAGGTCAGGAGTTCAAGACCAGCCTGGCCATCATGGTGAAACCTCATTCAAAAAAAAAAAAAAAAAAATTTTAATGATCACTTTGGCTAAATGAATGACTATTATTTCATAGTGACCTGTGATCCTATTTTGGTCAAGTGTTTTCAATCTTTAACATATTTGACAAGCTTCCCCAAATCAAATTTCAAATTCAACATTAAGTCTTTTTTTTGACTTCAAACTAACTTTGGGATGTTACAGAGGTCCCCTACAACATTCAAAAGACAGATAACAAACAGGCTTATTTTACATGTAAAATTACATGAAAACACTGTCAAATAAGAAGTGATGTTTAAACTTCTGAGTTATAGTTTTATAAATGTTAACATATATTCCAAGATTGTGTAAGATTATGAAAGTTCTCATATATCTCAGCATATGTTAACAGACATAATTATGGTTATTATGTTAAATTATTATAGGCCACAGAACTAACCAAATTTGTCAACTGTGTCTTTACGACCATTTAAAGTCATTTCCACAGTTAATTGCTTAATTCTAATGCAGTTTCTAATATTAGGTTGGTGCAAAAGTAATTGCGATTTCTGGTATTAAACGTAATGGTGGCTGGGCACCGTGGCTCATGCCTGTAATCCCAGCACTTTGGGATTCCAAAGTGGGTGGACCACAAGGTCAGGAGTTTGAGACCAGCCTGGCCAACATGATAAAACCCCATCTCTACTAAAAATACAAAAAAACTAGCTGGGTGTGGTGGTGTGCACCTGTAGTCCCAGCTACTTGGGAGGCTGAGGCAGGTGAATCATTTGAACTGGGGAGGAGGAGGTTGCAGTGGGCCAAGATTGTGCCACTGCACTTGAGCCAGGGTGACAGTGAGACTCTGTCTCAGAAAAAAAAAAAAAAAAAGACCGGGCATGGTGGCTCACACCTGTCATCTCAGCACTTTGGGAGGCTGAGGCGGGTGGATCACTTGAGATCAGGAGTTCAAGACCAGCCTGGCCAAGATGGTGTAATCCCATCTCTACTGAAAGTATAAAAATTAGCTAGGTGTGGTGGCAGGTGCCTGTAATCCCAGCTACTCAGGAGGCTGAGGCAGAGAATTGCTTGAACCCAGGAGGGGGAAGCTGCAGTGAGCTGTGATCACACCACTGCACTCCAGCCTGGGCTACAGAGCAAGACTCCATCTCAAATAATAATAATAATAATAATAATAATAATAAAAGTATGGCAGTTATTAAAAATACCTCTTCACAAGCAAGTAAAATCTTATAGTATTTAGTCTTCAAGGAGGTTCATAGAAAGGAGGGAACAGGCCTTGATAAGCACTCCTGAAGATAGGTTTCTGGTAACTTAGGATCATATCATTCGGACTGAGTAAGAACTACCTATTGAAGAGACTGAGTGATATATAAAACTGCTAACTCAAGCAGCACAAGAATTAAATGGATACCAAGAAAATACTTTGCCAGATTTTCATGCTAACTCAGTCAGTACTGAAACTGTTTAGGTATATAATCTGAATGAACTTCATGGTCCAGGTCAAATTACCTATGATAATCCATGTAATAAACAGTGCTGTGCTCCTCCATTGGAGAAAGAAAATTGATATGTAAGAGGATATAATTCCAGTGTTAACCATGGACTCATGGAGAGACTAGATGGCTGCCTGGTCGTTCTTGAGTCCTTAAAACTTCCATTACTAGAAGTTGTACATGCCATGATTCATCAAGAAAGATATAAAATATATATATTAGCCAGGCATGGTGGCTCACACCTGTAATCCTAGCACTTTGAGAAGCTGAGGCAGGTGGATCACTTGAGGTCAGGAGTTCTACACCACCTGGGCAAACATGGTGAAACCCTGTCTCTACTTAAAAAAATACATAAAATTAGCTGGGTGTGGTGGCGCATGCCTGTAGTCCCAGCTACTGGGATGCTGAGACACAAGAATCGCTTGAACCCAGGAGGCAAAGGTTGTGGTGAGCCAAGACCATGCTATTGCACTCCAGCCTGAGTGACAGAGCAACACTACATCTCAAAAGAAACAAACAAACAAAATATCATATATACACACGAATTGGTGTGGTGACTGTTCTAAATTGCTAAAATGATTTATGACCAATGTATAGTTTGTCAAACCCATAATCTTGAGAAGACAATCAAAACTTCAGGTACATTTCTGCTACACCTGAACATTTTATGGAGGGATTTCATTCCATTGTGATTTTCAGTGCATATTTTCTGGTTGTATAGAAGCTTTCTCATGCACGTGGGCTGATGCTGTAACAGTAGCAAAAAGTTATTGGCAGATATGTTTCTCTCATGGGACATTGCTGAAGAAATCTCCAGTGACAGAGGTACTTGTCTCACTGGACTCTCTGTAAAACAGTTAAATAAGTATTACAGACAACAAGAACATTAGGTAAAACTAAGTGAACAATCTGGATTGCCTTGGTCAAAGATGTTTCAGATTGATGATAATCAGATCCACTTCCAGTGGAAAACAAAAGTTGATCCCTTATGAAATAGTCACTGGAAGGCTTACGCTCCTAATAACAGAACTTCTTGTATCTTCTGCTCCTAAACTTTAACATGACTAAATGCTGCAAGGTTTTAATGCATTATGCCAAAGTATATTTTCACCAGGTAAAGAAAGCTTTTCACGGACGACTGACTGAGGACAATCAAACCCTACATGATCTACAACTCAGAGACTGGATCTTTCGGAAATACATCAGAGAAGGACTCCCGTTATCACCCACACTGCAGCAAAACTTCAGGACCTTGCAGCTTGGGTTTGCAATCTCACAGCTTAGAAAGGCCCACCCAGACTCTTGGAGTCGTCCACCCACCAGAGGGAGAACTTAAGGTAAAGCTAATGAGGGAAGTTTCTCCTGAGAAGCAGATGGCCTCCTAGATGTGGACACCTTTTCCAAGATCATGGATCAAGACTTCTCTGCTATCATGAAGCTCTTAGCTCTCAATTTTTTCCAGGTTTATGTCTGTATGAACAACTAAACTGAAAAAAGAGTCTCTTGTGTGCACTCAGAGAATATACTTTTATTTGTGAAGGATAAAAAAAACACCCTCCCATTGGCCAGGCGCAGTGGCTCATACCTGTAATCCCAGCACTTTGGGAGGCCAAGGTGGGCAGATCACGAAGTCAGGAGATCAAGACCATCCTGGCCAACATGGTGAAACCCTGTCTCTACTAAAATACAAAAAATTAGCTGCGAGTGGTGGTATGCGCCTGTAGTTCCAGCTACTTGAGAGGCTGAGGCAGGGGAATCGCTTGAACCTGGGAGGTGGAGGTTGCAGTGAGCCAAGATGGTGCCACTGCACTCCAGCCTGGGTGACAGAGTGAGACTCCATCTCAAAAACAAACAAACAAAAAAAACCGGAACATTGTCAATACAGGTTAAAGAGAATATTGCCAGGAGGCCTTTGGTCTTCTGGATGGGCTTTATTTGGTTTCCTTTTCTATGTTGTTTTTTTCTTTTTGGAGACAGGGTCTGGTTCTGGGGCCCAGACTGGGGTGCAGTGGCATGATCTCGGCTCTGCCTCCTGGGCTCAAGCAGTGCCCCAACTTCAGCCTCCTGAGTAGCTGAGACCACAGGCGTGCACCACTGTGCTAGGATAATTTTTGTATTTTCAGTAGAGACAGGGTTTCGCCAGGTTACCTAAGCTGGTCTTGAACTCCTGAGTCAAGCAATCCGCCCACCTCAGCCTCCCAAAGTGCTGGGATTAAAGGTGTGAGCCACCGCGCCTGGCTTATGGTTTGGAGTTAATGAGGCAGTGTTTAGAAATGTATCCCTCTAAATTTTCTAGCCTATTAGAAATTTATAGGCTGTATAGCAGATTCTACTGCAAAAACTATGGTTACACAAAAGACTTTCAATTCTCTTGCTAAAGTTGTGCTGGATAATAGAATTGCTCTAGATTACTTACAGGCTAAACAGATGTATCTGTGCAGTGGCTGATACTTCTTACTGAACATAGAGGAATACATTGGATATTACAGAGATTCAGTTGTAGGGGATTAACAAACAGGCTGCTTGGTTGAAATGAGTAGACTCTTATTCTACCTTGTTCTTTGACCTATTTGATTTTTGGTAGCTTGATTCATGGGGACCTTGGCTAAAGAGCATACTCCAAACTTTTGGGGTTATCCTCCTGATAGTCATAATAGTAGTCTCCCTGGCATACTATATTCTCTCAAAAGTTTTAAGTGTTTGCATATGGCCATCTGTAGAGTGTCAAATGGTCAACCGGGTGCAGTGGCTCACGCCTGTAATCCCAGTATTTTGGAAGGCCGAGGCAGGTGGATCACCTGAGGTCGGAAGTTGAAGACCAGCCTAACCAACAAGGTAAAACCCCATCTCTACTAAAAATACAAAAATTAGCCAGGCGTGGTGGCAGGTGCCTGTAGTCCCAGCCACTCGGAAGGCTGAGACAGGAGAATGGCTTGAACCTGAGAGGCGGAGGTTGTAGTAAGCCACTGCACTCCAGCCTGGGCCACAGAGCATGATTCCATCTAAAAATAATAATAAGTCAAGTGGCATGGTCTCTCTTGAATTGGAACAAAAACTCAAAGAAATACATGACCATGAGGACACCATACTTTTGAATGACGTACTGAGACCAGAAACCCAAAATCTTGGTAACAGAATGGTGCTAAGACCCTAAGTTTTGGTCACACTCTTACCTAAGTGAGGACCTAACCAAAAGGAAGGAATTTTTTTTTTAATTGTTACAAAACCCAAAATAATTTTAATCTCAATTTGCAACATAATCCACATTTTATATGTCTAGAAACAAAAAAAGTTTTAGCATCAAATGCCTTAGAAAGAATTCAATTCAATTTGGTTCAATAATTTTATAGTCAGAGTATCTAGGATAAAGACATATTTATAATTTTTTATCCACGTTTTTAAATAAAAATCAGTAATGTTAAATGGAATACTATCATTTTATAGAGAAATAGTATGAAATTACATTGAGAAGTGAGAATAGTAATTAAACATTAAGATTTTATTACAACCCAGGCATTATATATTTTTTTATGCTTAAGGAATAGATATTAAACAATCTTGGAGTAAAAAATAGAAGGCAACTTGTTTCAAGTTTGTACCAAGTCAATCAAGCAGAAACCTGAAGAACCTTGTTTTAAGATGAGGAGCATTTATACTTGGCAGACATTTTCTTCCAATGAAAAAATAAAATCAATGTTCCACTATCTTTGCACTTATATAGATGTTTATAAAAAGCATTTAAGACATTGTTTCTCACAGGTGGCTGAATATTGCAATCACCTAGATTAAAAAAAATACTAATCCCTATATAACCCCTAGAATTCAGATTTAATTGGTATAAGTTAGAAAAGGAGGATTTTTTTTTTTTTTTTTTTTAAAACAGAGTCTCACTCTTGTTGCCCAGGCTGGAGTGCAATGGTGCGATCTTGGCTCACTGCAACCTCCACCTCCCAAGTTCAAGCGATTCTCCTGCCTCAGTCTCCTGAGTAGCTGGGATTACAGGCATGCGCCACCACGCCTGGCCAATTTTTGTATTTTTAGTAGAGACGGGGTTTCTCCACGTTGGTCAGGTTGGTCTCGAACTCTTGACCTCAGGTGATCTGCCCACCTTGGTCTCCCAAAGTTCTGAGATTACAGGTGTGAGCCGCCTCGTCTGGCCAGAAAGGGAGGAATTTTTAAAGAAAATTATGGGAGGTCATTGTTTTGGGCTAAGCTCACGCATGAGGCCCCAACAGATCACACCAAACTAAAATGGAGTCACTCATGCTAAATGTGAGATAATTAAATTGAAATATTAAAGAAAGAGATGGATTCTATTTTGTTTTTCTCTTGAAAACATGAAATTTCAGCACAAGGAGGTCCCCTCTACTCTTACCCTTAGAAAAAAGTAACCTTAAGTCCTTGTTCCCATTTTACAAAATCCATTGTTCTGCTATTTCCCAGCGGGATTTGAGACCAATAAATAAATTTATGATGGTCACAGAGTGAAATCAATGCCAATCCATAAAAAAACCCAAAAATTTGAGAGGTCGATTGAAGGGGATAACTGTTAAATTAAGTTTTGTCTAAAGCTACCTCCTTACATCTTTTAAGTTCAACTTAAAGGCTTCTCTGAACATAGTAAACTGTAACCTAGGCCAGGTGCAGTGGCACATGTCTGTAATCCCAGCACTTTGGGAGGCCAAGGCAGGTGGATTACCTGAGGTCAGGAGTTTGAAACCAGCCTGGCCAACACAGTGAAACCCCGTCTCGACTAAAAATACAAAAATTAGCCGGCCATAGTGGTGCATGCCTGTAGCTCCAGCTACTCCAGAGGATGAGGCAGGAGAACTGTTTGAACCTGAGAGGCGGAGGCTGTAGTGAGCCAAGATCATGCCACTGCACTCCAGCCTGTGCTACAGAGCGAGACTCTGTGTCAGAACAAAAACAAAACAAAAAACTGTAACCTAACTGGATGTAAAAATAGGATATAAGCTACTTGTGTACCAATAGCTGAGTTTCAGCCAATCAATCACAGCTAACTGTTCAAAACATCTTCAAATAAGGCAAATGCCAAGCTGTAACCAATCCATCTGTTTGTGTACTTCATTTCCATATTCTGTATGCCACTTTCCTTTTTCTGTCCATAAATCTTCTTTAGCCATGCGTCTGCTGGAAGTCTCTCTGAATCTATTCTTGTTCCAGGGGCTGCCTGATTTGCAAATCATTCTTTGCTCAATTATAAACTCTGTTAAATTTAATTTGTCTGAAGTTTTTATTTTAACAGAAGACATTATTAGCTCTATTTTGCAAAGGTGAACATTGAAGAATAATGAGATTAAATAAATTACCCATGGTAATAAATCCAGGCAGTGGCAAATCTGAAAATTAAACCTAAACTGTCATCAAAAGACAGTGATGCTGTTACTATCCCACAAAAAGTAGTTGTGATATTGTGAAATATACATTTGTTCTTCAGTCCCATTTTCTAGCAGACAACTCCTAAAATCCTCAGAAACTCCAAAGTGTGGTCTTTTTGTATGATAATGATTGCCTAATAGCTGGTAGCCTGTAGGTGGCTTCAGGATGGGGTCTGGTCACTGGAAAGTCAAGGCAGGATTACAGGTGTGGGACTTTCACCCCCATACCCCTAACCTTCAAGGAGGTGAAAGGGGCTGAAGGTTAAGTTGATAACTAATGGCCAACAGTTTAATGAATTAGACCTATGTAATGAAGCATCCATAAAAACCCAAAATGATGGAGTTTGGAAAGCTTCTGGCCAGCTGAACACAGAGGTTCCTGGAGGGTGGGTGTAGCCAGGGATGGCATGAAAGCTCCACACTCCCTTCCCATACCTCGCCCTCTGCATATCTTTATCTACATCCTTTGTAATATCTTTTATAATAAAAAAGTAAACATAAGTAAGTGTTTTCCTGAGTTCTGTGAGTTGCTCTATCAGATGAATTTATCCCAAAGAGGAGGTCATGGGAACCCCTGACCTGGACTTGCTACTGGCATCTGAAGCAAAGTGCAGCCTTAAGAGACTGAGCTCCTCAATCTGTGGAATCTGAGGCTATCTCCAGGTGGATAGTGTAATAATTGAATTGGAGCCCACCCAGCTGGTATCCACTGCAGAGCTGATTGTTTGCTTGGTGTGTAGGGAAACCCTCCCCACATTTAGTCACAAGAGTCTTCTGTGTTGATTGCTGTGGTGTGAGATCCAAGAAAAAATGTGGTTTGAGCTTGTGTTTTTTCCATTCACAGTAGTCTGTAAGGACATCTAGTAGAATGCATCAAGGAATTTACTATGGCTAATAAATTTTTCATCAAACTATTGAGAAGAAACTTTTTCTTTCTTTTATTTAGTTATTTTTGAGATGAAGTCTCGCTGTGTCGCCAGGCTGGAGTGCAGTGGCCCGATCTCGGCTTGCTGGCACCTCCGCCTCCTGGGTTCAAGTGATTCTCCTGCCTCAGCCTCCTGAGTAGCTGGGACTACAGGCATGCACCACCACGCCCAGGTAATTTTTGTATTTTTAGTAGAGATGGGGTTTCACCATGTCGGCCAGGATGGTCTCGATCTCCTGACCTTGTGACCACCCTACCTCGGCCTCCCAAAGTGCTGGGATTACAGGTGTGAGCAACTGCACCCAGCTGAGAAGAAACATTTTTTTTTCTTCAATCCTGCTCCTTCTGTATTAAAAAAATTTTTTTTTTTTTTGAGAACATTTTTAAATGTTCAGTGATTAGGTTGGGAATGGTGGCTCAATCCTATAATCCCAGCACTTTGGGAGACCAAGGTAGGGGGTCACTTGAGGCCAGGAGTTTGAGATCAGCCTGGCCAACATGGTGAAATCCTGTCTCTACTAAAAATACAAAACTAGCTGGGCGTGGTGACACACATCTGTAATCCTAGCTACTTGGAGGCTGAGGCAGGAGAATCACTTGAACCCGGGAGGTGGAGGTTACAGTGAGCTGGGATCACGCCACTGCACTCCAGCCTGGGCAACAGAGTGAGACTCTTGTCTCAAAAAAAAGGTTCAGTGATTAAATATACTCCATATTCAGGCAACATTTGTTGGAACATTAGATGAGTAATTCAAAGTCTAAACACAAAAAAGTCCCAGAGCCAAGGTAATGACATGCCTTACTTCAATATTTCTTCTCTGCACTGCCTCTGTGTGGCAAAACAAGCGATAGCCCACATTTTGATTTCAACTCCTGTGTGGAATTGTTTCCCTCGCATGTCCCATACTCCGTGGCTCGGTGTTGCTACTGTCCGATTCTATAGGAGGAGAAAAAAATAACGTGGTGAAAAAGAACAAAAATTTTCAATAAATGGTAAGTAAAAATTTCAAATTGCTGAATTGAAATATTCTGATATGCCTTTCTCTCCATACTTATAAACTCTATGTGTATGATTAAAACATTAACAAGAGGCTTTACCCGTCCTCCATACTGGAGCATAGGTGCTGGAAGTACACGTCCAGTTACATGAGCCATTTCATCCCGAACTTTAAATTGAAACTCCTGAACAAATGGATCCGTTTCATAATTTGCACTTCTTACCTAAAAATAGAAAAAGTTTGTAGTTACTTTCAAAATTCCCCCAAATCCCCTACTTTAATGCATTAGAACCCTCTTTTTTTCTTCACTGTATCAACAATATCTTTTCCAACAGGTCCGATCAACAGTGCTCTAACTACAGAACAGAGAATCTTAACCTGGGGACCATGGGTCATGAATAGACTATAGAAATTCCTGGTAATTTATACAAAAAATATATATATGCATTAGGCTGAATAATACATTTTGGCCTGGCATAGTAGTTCAGGCCTGTGATCTCAGCACTTTGGGAGGCCAAGTTGGAGGATTGCTTGAGCCTAGGAGCTTGAAACCAGCCTGGGCAACATAGTGAGACCCTGCCTCTACAAAAAATTAAAAAATTAGGCTGGACGTGGTGGCTCACATGTCTGTAATTCCAGCACTTTAAGAGGCTGAGGCAGGAGAATCTCTTGAGCTCAGGAGCTCAAGACCAACCTGCGCAACAAAGTAAGACCCCATTTCTACAAAAAAAAAAAAAAAAAAAGCCAGGTGTGGTGCCATGTGCCTGTGGTCCCAGCTATTTGGGAGCCTGAGGTGAGAGAACTGCTTGAGCCTGGAAGCTCAAGGCTGCAGTGGGCTGTGATTGCACTACTGTACTCCAGCATGGGGGTCAAAGCAAGACCCAGTCTCAAGAGAAAAAAAAAAATCCATGAAAATGATAATATAACTTTGTCTTTTTTTATTTTTCATTTCTATTTTCTTTTTTTTCCTTTTTTTTTTTCCCCATGCACTTAGGGCATATCTTTTTTTATTTTTTAAAGAGCTAGAGTCTTGCTATATTATTTAGGCTGGCTTTCAACTCCTGGGCTCAAGCCATCTTCCTTTCTCAGCCTCTTGGGTAGCTGAGAATAAAGGCATGCACCACTATGTACTATCCAGCTGAAAATGGTAATTTTGTATGATTGAACCTAATATGATTTCAGATGGAGAAAGAAATATCTCAACTAAAAAGAGGTTAAGAATGTCTGATTATAGAGGATCTAGATACATTCTATTAAAATTTATTTTTGTGTAGAGTTTGACAGGAAATATTAAAAATCCTAAGGCTTTTTTCTTAATTATTTGATTTATAATTTACATAAAATTTACTTGACTGTTTTCAGATAAATAGTACCATATTATAAAATTTACTTAATGGAATACACTTGAGACAGATAAGCCAGTATGAGTTACAGGTTATAATTTTTATATATTTCCATACATATAATCAAAGATAAAGAACTTAATATAATTCAGTGTTGGATCTCACTGAAATTCATGCTTAAAGCATGCTATACAGAATCTCCCCACAAAAAGCAGGAAAAGTCATTTTCTTTTCTTTTTCTTTGAGACAGGGTCTCACTCTGTTGCCCAGTGGCGCAATCACAGCTCACTGCAACTTCAACCTCCTGAGGCCCAAGTGATCCTCCCACCTATGCCTCCTGAGTAGCTGGGACTATAGATAACATGCCACACACCCAGCTAATTAAAATATTTTTGGAGAGATAGGGGTCTGTGTTGCCCAAGCTGGTCTCGAACTCCTGGGCTCGACTGATCCTCCTGCCTCAGCCTCCCAAAGTGATAGGTATAAGCTCCATTTTCTAAATTAGGCACCAATGCATCTTTTTTTTTTAAGATGAAGTTTCACTCTT
>CAUYLG010033103.1:0-57157 GCA_963573385.1 Cacajao melanocephalus | reverse complement strand
ATACCCACCAAATTTGTTTGTTTTTATTTTATACCCAACCCCACCCCGACATCTTTTCTTTTTAATTTATTTTTTGATCTTTTTTTTGCCCCCCCCCCCCCTCTCTCTCTCTCTCTCTCTCTCTCTCTCTCCCCGTTTTCTTCTTTGTAACCAGCACAAGAGTAGTAGTTTAGCCAATCCTATAATCCTAAGGGTCCACCTTGCTGTACCACGAGGAGGAGAAAAGCAAAGAAATTGCTTGAAACTGCAAAGGGTTCTACTTGTCTCGCCATTGTGGGGGCCAAGGCCCTCACTGAAAAATCATGAATATAAGCAGATTGATTAGGAGAAAAGGCATACACATTTATTTAACACACATACATGGGAGTCTTCAGAATGAAGTCCCAATCCTCCAACAGAGTATAGAAGTTTAAATATTATCCTCAGGCAGTCGAAAGAATGCAGACTCAGAGCATGGCCCAACACAGGTATGTTGGTAAATCAGGTTTTCGTGGCAAGACAGGTTATGTGAGTGAGGAAGGAAGAGGCTTGGCTAGCAAAACTAGTCTTGTGATATAGATGAAGCCTCACAGGTAGTAGCCCTCAGAGGGAATAGATGGTAAGTGTTTCTTTTCAGACTTTTAAAGTTGTCAGACTTTTAGTAGACTTCTTCTAGATCCAGGAAAAGCCTAGAAAGGGAAGGCCTGGCTGCTTAGTGGAGATTCTCTCAGATGCAAATTTCCATCATCTCTGTCTTCTAGGTCCATGAGAGCCATTTCAGAATTTGTCAAAGAAATATATTTTGGGGTAAAATATTTTGATTTCCTTTGCCATGCAATTCAATTCTGTTTCTATTAGGTGGCCTGTGATGGTTGAAGTGCTCTCTTTGATATGGTGCTAGAATCTCCTTTTACCCATAATTATAGATTATCTCACACTTGGCTTGGTCTCCAAGTTACAGTTCTTTACCTACAAGGCTTTGTTAGTTAGTATCTTCACTCACAGGTGTTTCTCTGGGATTAAATCCCATGACCAGGAGAAGCTTTTGTGTAGAATCTTCAGTTGGTCTTTTCATAAACCCAGGACCACATTCTCTTTTGGCAATGTAAATACTGGTGCAGAAGCCACCATTCTGATCCAGTCTCTTACTATTTTCAGGAAAATTTCTTCATCAGAGTATGGCTTTCTTTTCTAACATTAGGCCTTAGACAGAAACACTTCCAAACACCAAAACTGGTTTTAATAATGTTGACTCTCGAGAAATAGTTTGTGGCCTCATCTTCTTTCCTCATAGTAGGTAAATTCTGGAAAAATTTCTCGCCATTTTCTCAGAAAGCTTAGAGAGTTTTACAGTTTGTGGAAATGGGCAGAGGTGGGGAGGCTGGGTGATTCTGCCCAATTGTTGAAAGAGCTGGAGCACCAGTGATTCCTCCTGAAATGAGGAATTTCTATTTGTCTTGCTTCCAAACAGCCAAAATGGAACATTGGATTTATTCCTTACAAAATAGGGAAATTTAATGTCTCTATTGATATAAATAGGGTTCTTAGAGGAATGATAACTTATAAGTTATCAGGGAAAAAAACCAATACAAACCTTTGGGCTTATCAAGTACCCCACAAATTGTTCTTTATAGAACGTAAAGGAGACCTTGGGGAGTTAACCAATTTGTTCACTGTTATAATTGTTGGTGTTGCTTGTTTCAGGCTCTCTGCTTTCCAAGCATATGGTAGGATTGAACTTTCTTCTCTTCTGTGGTTGGGTGGGAAACATATGACCTAGTTTGGCCAATGAATTGTGAGCTCTTGCTAGTATGAAACCTAATGGAGCTGTCCCTCAATCACGGCTACTGGCAGTGCACTAAATGGTGGCTCCTCTCTTAGCTTGGGTCCTGAACTTGTGACAAAACGGGGTAGAACCGCAGTCAATCCACAAATAATATGTAACATAGCCAAGAAATAAGCCTTTGCTTTTTCTATCACAGTCCCAAGAGGCTAGATTATCCTAATGGCTTTGGAGGTGTGCTGCTTGGATTTCCTTTCGATGAAGAACTTGCTGATCAGCTGCAATGCAAGGAGGACAGCTAGCTGACAGCCTTCAGCTGTATCACCTTTGGGATCCACTGTAGTGTCTGAGCAAAAGCCATGTTTCTCTCAGGCAGCTCCCACACAATGACTGAAACTGAGCATGGCGGGGATATACTAGGACCTGGCCTCTCTGCCCAGCATGGGACTCTGCTATGGACACGCTTTGTTTCTGTGCTGTCCATTGCATTGACCGTATTTACATTGCATTCTGAGGTTCTGCCTGCCAGATTCTGTCGTTTTCCTTCTTTCCTTTCACGAGTCTGATTTTTTTTTTCTGCAGCAAAAGCCACATTCAATCACGAGTCTCATTGGCATCATGGTCTTTCTATGACTTTCTATGTCTACTCCTGTTTTCTCCCCAGTTATTTTCACAGACATTCCTCCCCAATACATGTCTTATACTGCTAACTTATCCTTGATGTCTGCTTACCAGAGGAACTGAACTGATATCATTATACTATGGTAAAATTCACCTATGTTGTGTACATGCTAAATAGAGCATGTGTATTGTAGCATAGACAAGAAGGAGAAGAAACTATCAGAAATCAATAGAGATGAAATAACATCCTTCTGGAAGTAATGGATGGTTACATTTAAACTATCAGTGATTGAAACTAGCAGAGCAGTGAAGGGGACTCTAAAACTTTGGTTGAATAGTTGCTTTGTCCCTGAATGTGTTGCCCCTTTGGTTTGAAGTGTGCTGCTCCAGCTTTTCTTTCCAAGGTCAAACCCAGCATCTGACCCTTTCATTATCAAAGCATTCTCTATCTGTGGACTGCGATGTGCATTTGTCTACTACTTTCCACTAACTGTAAGAAGGAGAATCACGTTCATAATTAAAACAGAACATTAACTCATGAGGGAAAGGAGAAAAGCTCCTACCCTACAAGTTTTCTCTTTGGAAAAACATACTGCAGATATATAGCATTTCTTAATAATGAGAAGAATCATTCAGCTCCTCCACTCTTGAACGGTTATTATTTAGCTGGGAATGAAAGCACAAAATAGGTCAAAAGGACATAATCTGCAGCTCCTGCATACAGCAATAAAAATAATATGCTTTGGGTTTTTATAATCATCTTAGGTAGCAACTGACTCATTAAGTATGATATGCCCTACAGGTTGTCCTTACTGACACTGAGCCATAAGTTATAGCCCCGTGCTTAAGTGTTCCACGATTACCTTCCTCAGGATGTTAATTATCAACTTGGATTTCTCTCCTGGATAACTCAGTAGGCTATAATAGCCCTGATGGTAAATACCTATGGCAGGGCTGCAAAGCAATCATCCTCATAAAGAGGGACTGGGTCACTAAGATAGAAATGGTTGCATAAATACTATTGCCTGACAGGTCTCAGGGAGGCACTCCCTCCAGCTAAGAGAAGCCATTTGGCATAAACAGCACAATCTGCTTTACTGAACCAGAATTGCAAAGGCTTACCACAGCTGCCTTATCTGTAGGAAAATATGTCTTGCAAAAGAACTATTTTCCCTTGAATTGTGCTTCTCTTGCTCGTTCACACACTTAGTGTGCCACTTGTGTCTTCCAGGAAACAGAACCTGAGATAGAATAAAAAATGCAAGGAGTTTATTAAGGGGTAATTGTGTGTGTGGAAAACAGAGAGAAGGCAGGATTGGGCAGGCACAGCTTCCAGACTATGATGCTGATCTGACTCCTGAAGAAGGAGGGAAAAAAGCAGGACTGGGCAAAAGAGCTTCGGGCTGCCATGCAAATATGACAAAGTCTTGGCTAACCCAGTGGGGAGGCCCAAAGCAAAGACGGTTCATTAGAGAAGTCCCACGGTGCACAGGGCTCCTAGAGCCCTGCTGAGCTCAGTCATCAGGTGGGACTTCCCAGGAAGCATAGCCTTGCCTCAAAAGCTGGAAACTGTCAGCTAACTGCAGTTTTACAGCTGAATGACAAGTGCTTTCTTGGAGGAAGATAAGAATGGTATACCTCCATGTCTGCTATATGTCGTGTCATCTTTTTGTGAGTGCAAAGTGGATTCATTTTAGGGTTACCATGTGGAATACATAAATGTAAAAAATAACAACAGGGTGGTAAATACGATCTTGCAGTCTTAAGGGTCAGGGTTTGAGATAGATGACACCAGGGAGAAGCTGAAGACCTGGGCCTTTCTCTTTTTTCAGCCTAGAGCTTTGTGACCATCTGTAGTTCTATCACTACCAGTTAGGTAACCTTTGGCAAATCTTTCCTAACTTCTCTGAGCATTGATTTCCTGATATATGGTACAGGAATATCACTGAAAGATAATTGTGAGGGTTAAATGACAGGTTTTAAAAATTCTCTGCATAAAGCATCTGCCATAAGTTTTTAATGCATCTTCTTTTTAGGTGAAAGTTGACCTTTAAATTAAGCTCAATTAGCCTGATTAAGACCAGTATGGGAGCTGGAGGTTCAAGAAGAGGAATGTCTGATTATTTGAGGATTAGTAAAGTAAGATGTATTAATTAGTATTCACATCTTGGGTTTCTTTCATTTGCAACCCAAAATAAGATAAAGCAAAAGAGGGATTTATTGGCTTATGTAAACTATCAGTAAGCGAGCCAAATATATTACTGGCTTCAGGAACCAGGAGTTGAAATGCCAGCTGACTCTTACTCTTCTCCTTCCTTCTCTGCATCTCTCTTTGTTTCAGCTTTGTTCTTTCAGGCTATCTTTCTCCTCAAGGCAAAAATCAAGGCCCATATTTCTCTGTTAGCGAATCTGGGAGAGTTACCATATTCATATTCATATATGTGAATCCTGCAGCTGCCAGTAAAATATATTTCCTTAATTCCAATTCAGAAAATCTTGTTATGGGCAATCCTCACACAAACCAGATAGAATGGAGGAGGGTAGAGAAATTTATCAAAAGAATGGTTTACCCAGAGTCACTTTCTAGAAACTAGAGCTCTCTACAATACTGTGTCATCAGCCCTCTTTTTCTTTATCCATCTTAATCTTTAGCAATGAGCTGCAGAGTTTATGGTGGTAAAGGGGCACATTTGCACTAGAAGGTATTATGTGATCAAGAATAGTCTTCTCCTTTTTCTGAGACACAGTCTCACTCTGTCGCCCGGGCTGGAGTGTAGTGGTGCGATCTTGGCTCACTTCAATCTCCGCCTCCTGGGTTCAAGTGATTCTCCTGCCTCAGCCTTCCAAGTAGCTGGGACTACAGACATGTGCCACCACGCTCAGCTAATATTTGTATTTTTAGTAGAGACAAGGTGTCACCATGTTGATCACGCTGATCTTGAACTCCGGACCTCAAGTGATCCACCCATTTCAGCCACCCAAAGTGCTCAGACTACAGGTGTGAGCCACCATGCCCAGCCATCTTGTCTTATTAAGAAAAATATTTTAATTTCTTGCTGTATATTTTTTCTCCCATAATTTTATCTCATTTTAATAGAAAGGCTGGGTCTTAATTATCTGGTGATGTCTAAGGTAAGGTTACCCCAAAAGCTGACCCTGAGGCAAGGATTTGAGTAGCAATACTTTGTTCAGGAGCTTATACCAGTAGTCATGGATAAGGGACTGGAGAGGTAAGATGAACATGAAATGAGAGCAGGTTTTTTACCTGTGAGCACCTGGGCCTCACTTCTGTTGGAGGACTCTGGAACATAGTTTTCTACATTCAGGGGCAAGAAGGTAAAAATATTTGTCCACCAAACTCTCAGAGTGATTGACTGAAAGCTACTTCCGAAGATGTTGACTCTCTGATACTTCTACCCTGCCCCAATATGATGAATGAATGGGTAGCAGCAGCCAGAGAAACCCCTCGAGCACAGAGTTACAAGTATCTTCAGTTGGTAGCTGTTGGGTTGACAGGTACTAGAATAGTGAGCATATTGTCTATTGTTGCATAATAAATTACTTCCACATTTTATGGGATAATAAATGTTTCTAAGCCATTGTTTCTGTAAATCAGGAAATCAGCTTAACTGGGTGGTTCTGGCTGGAGGTTTTCCATAAAGTTACATTCAAGATGTTAGCCAGGCTGCACTCATCTGAAGGCTTTACTGGGGCTGGAAGATCCACTTCCAAGATTCACAGCAGTTGGCAGAGGGGCTCAGTTCTTTGCTGGCTGTTAGCAAGAGGCCCCATGTTCTTACCATGTGGGCCCCTCATTAGGGCTACTCAAGTATTCTCAAGATATAGCAACTGATTTCTTCAGAGTGAGCAATACGAGAGAGCACAAGGAGAAAACCACAATGCCTTTTATAACCTAGTATTGGCAGTCATATAGCATTACCTAGTCCTGACATATCCTATTTTGGTTAGAAGCAAGTCACTAATTCCAATGCACACACTCAAGGGGAACTTTATCATCACTTTATGAAAGGAGGTATGTCAAAGAATTTGTGGACTTATTTGAAAACCACCACAGTCAATATGGGGAGATACATATTGGGCACCAATGGCATCTGCTAATGGTGAGTCTATATATCCTATGTTTTACCTGTCACCATCCTGGGTTTTTACAGTTTCTGACAAAAGGCATAAAGGACGAATGAATCTGTCAACTGCTTCTTTTTTTTGTTTTTTGAGATGGAGTTTCACTCTTGTTGCCCAGGCTGGAGTGCAGTGGTGTGATCTGAGCTCACTGCAACTTCTGCCTTTCAGGTTCAAGTGATTCTCCTGCCTCAGCCTCCCAAGTAGTTGGGATTACACGCCTGGCTAATTTTTGTATTTTTAATAGAGATGGGGTTTTACCATGTTGGCCAGGCTGGTCTCGAACTCCTGACCTTAGGTGATCCACACACCTCAGCCTCCCAGAGTGCTGGGATTATAGGCATGAGCTACCACGCCTGGCCTCAACTGCTTCTTAACATTTTCTTTATTCCTTCCCAAACACATATACATTCTCTCTCTGACTCTCTCCTCCTCTTTACCCCCATCCCAACCAAAAGATTATTTTTACCACTGGACAAATGGATCTCAAACAAATTACTTCTTCATGTCCGAGTCTATATTGCACTACCCTGGAGGCACCATCACATTTTAATCCACAACTATGATGCTGAGCAGCTTGGTGGCATGCCAATCTCTTTATTCCTTTGACTAAGATCTATATTATATATAATCTCTATATTCCTTTGACTAAGAGCTCTGAGTTGCATATGTGGTCTGCCTAAGGATTGGTCCTTTAATTGAAAGAATGTTGGCAACCTTGGTCTCAGATTTTATTGTTTGCGTATATAATTCCTTGTTGTTCCTAATATCACCACTTGTCTACTTTAATACTGTGTTTATTCCCTCCACCTTATAGATCTCCGTATCTCTCCTTTCTTCCTCTTAAATGTTGTATATTGTTTGGCTTTTTCTGGAAATGAGTAATACAGGAGAGAGAGTAAAACATGCTATATGACTATCTGACTCTGCCTTGTGGGGAAGCCAAACTGAGAAAGGGATTTGAATGTAGATGGTTTATTTGGATATGATTTCATGAAGCAAGAGTGAAGAAATGGAGAAATGAGGCAGGGAGAGTGGAAAACCTAATATATGGGCACTTAATTGAGGTAATTGCTATGATAAACAGGCTCTTGATTTCACCGGGGCTTCCAAAGAAGTATTAAGAATCTCATGGGAGGTCAGAGCTCTCATCTATTTATATATCACTCCCTACCCCTAACTGTTTGAAAATCATTCCTGCAGACACTACTTTCCCAAACTTTTGAGCTTTGCTTATATACAGGCAAATTGTTAATATGAGAAAGCTTCAAAAAGTTCATGAGAAAATTTGTATTATGAAAAAATTATGGATCAGTTTCAAAATACATAATACATGTATTGAACAATGCAAAATACATGCATTATTAGTACAGTAAGCTTGGGTAGAAGAATGGTAAAATCATTGGTGCTTTATGAAAAGTTTACAAGGATAATGTCCAAAAAAAGCAGCAGTTTACAAATGGGTAACTAATTTTAAGAACACAGAATGGTGTTGAAGATGAAGCCCATGGTGGCAGACCATCATCATCAATTTTCCAGATGAAAGTTCATCCTGTTTGTGCTCTAACTGAAGAAGACTGATGATTAACAGCAGAAACAATAGCCAACACCATAGACGTCTTGACTGGCTCAGCTTACACTATTGTGATTGGAAAATTAAGGTTGAGCAAACTTTTTCCTCGATGGATGCCAAAACCATTGTGCCTAGATCAAATGCAGACAAGAGCAGAACTTTCAATGAAAATTTTAAGTAAGTGGGATCAAGATCCTGAAATATTTCTTTGAAGAATTGTAACAGGAGATGAAACATGGCTTTACCAGTATGATCCTGAAGACAAAACACAATCAAAGGAATGGCTACCAAGAGGTGGAAGTGATCCAGTCAAAGCAAAAGCAAACTGGTCAAGAGCAAAGGTCATAATAACAGGTTTTTTTTTGAATGCTCAAGGAATTTTGCTTGTTGATATTCTGGGGGCCAATAACAATAGCATCCGCTTATTATGAGGGTGTTTTGAAAAAGCTGCCTAAAGCTTTAGCAGAAAAATGCCCAGGAAAACTTCAACAGAGAGTTATTCTCTACCATGACAATGCTCCTGTTTTTTCATTCCTTGCATCAAAACAAGTGCAATTTTGCAAGAGTTTCAATGAGAAATTGTTAGGCATCTACCTTACAATCCTGGTTTAGCCCCATCTGACTTCTTTTTGTTTCCTAATCTTAAAACATCTTTTGTCTAGTGCAGTGGCTCATGCCTGTAATCTCAGCACTTTGGGAGGCCAAGGTGGGTGGATCACTTGAGCTCAGGAGTTCAAGACCAGCCTGAACAACATGATGAAACCTCGTCTCTACAAAAAACATAAAAATTAGCCAAGTGCAGTAGCATGCGTCTGTAGTCCCAGCTACTCAGGATGCTGAGGTGGGAGGATTGCTTGAGCCTAGTAGGCAGAGGTTGCAGGGAACCAAGATTGTACCATTGTACTCCAGCCTTGGCAATAGAGCAGGACTTTGTCCAAAACAAACAAAAAAAAACTTTAAAGGACAGCAATTTTTCTTCAGTTAAGAATGTACAATAACTGCATTGACATGGTTAAATTCCCAGGACCCTCAGTTCTCTAGGAATAGACTAAATGACTGTTATTATCACTTAGGAAAGTCCCTTGCACTTGATAGAGCTTATGGAAAAAGAAAGTTTATATTTTTATCGTTTAATTCCATTTTTCCATGAACTTTTTGAACTTCCCTCGTATATTGGATAAGGCCCTAGGGCAAAAAGTGAAAAGAGGTGTGGCTTGAGGCAAAAGTGGCATCTTTGCGTAGAACTATTTATCATATCTTTGGCTGAAATCAGAGGTGAACAAAGGGGATAAGACTAGGGTACCAGAGGCATCTGCTATAATGGCCAAATAGTGGAGACTGAGACACTCCTTGGTCTAGATCAAATACCCTGATGGCAAATAACTGCTGGGGATGGAAGTTGCTGAGGCAGATTGGGCTGTGAGTTTACCTGCCAGCCAAAAGTCTTGATTCAGAAAAAATATCATGACTCTATCAATATAGCAGCATAAGTAGACTGTCAGGGTAACTAGAGGATAGATGTTAGCAAGACACAAGTCAGCAAAGATACATGTACATTACTACAAGCAGCTCTTGGCTAGGAGAGTTGGTATTTAAAGATGGTTCCCTGTGAGGCCAGGTACCAGTCAAATCGTTAGTGAGTCTGCTAGCAGAGTTTAGAGGGGGAGAAGCAGAGCCAGGGCAGACAGTTGGGGCATTTCATAAAAATAACATGGTCTATTAGGAGTCCTGTTTAATGGGGATGGCTGAAAATGAGAATATTGAAGTGTCACGATAGTCAGTTCTAGAGGAATCTAGTATGACAGAAGGAAGAGAGTATGATGGTTGAGGTTGAAGGAAATGAAAATATTTTACCGCAAAATATACTGCTTGAACATATTTTGAGACGGCTGTTTAGAGGATCTGCAAACAGAGGTAACCCTGCAAAGCTGTCTTTTGTGGAGATTTGCATTTGTACAGAAAATCTGCATTGATACTTCCAGGTTTTCTCTGAGGGCCTTCCCTTGTCCGGATCTAGGAAAGATTAACTGAGAATCTGATACCCTTAAAGGTCTGAAAGAAGCATTTACAATCTATATTCTCATATAGAGCTGCTACCTCGGAGGTTTCATCTATATAAGACCACCTTTGCTAACCAGACCACTTCTTCTCCCCTCCTATAATGTCTTGCCACCATAAACTGTTTTGCCAGGATTCAAGCCCCTATTCTTTCTGTAACCTCAAGATGGCATATAAGCTTCTGAACCCCATTGGGGAGTTGGGGTAATCACTCTGGTATTCTCCTGTACATGTTAATAAATTTGTATGCCATTTCTCTTATTAATCTGCCTTTTGTCAGTTGATTTTCAGTAAAACTTCAAAAGGCAAAGGAGAATTTTTCCCTTGGCACCTACATGGTGGTAGTAGAGGGTTGAAATAAGATGAGGTCCTCTCCAGAAGGCAGGGCTAAATGGACTGTGATCACATGTCTGGGTATCATCCTCAAGAAGCATGACTCTGCATAAGGGTAACCTGCAGCTAGAATTGTGAGGACTTGATAATTCTATATCTTGGATATTTTCTGACTGTCTATCTCTCCCCTTCTCTACTGCCATTTTCTAGTTTCGGTCTCCATATACTACTGCTACTGTTACAGTAGGTAGTCAGACATGAACAGGGAAGGGGAGCACCCACCCCAACCAGGAATGTCAAGCAACCATCAGGTGATGGTAAGGCAGTTGTTAAACTCTCTAAAATAACGCTTGGTTGCAGCTGGCACCAGGGAAAGGCAGTCTCCCAATGGATAGAAACACCTGAAGCTGATGATTAGCAGCTTCACAGTAAGATCTCAGGAGCTGGGCAAGTGGGCTCCAGTATGTGCACTAAGAGGCAAAATGGCAGCGTTTAACTGGCATATAATCTTCCCCTAGGAACACTCAACTGATAAGGGAAAATGCCTCAAGTGAGTATGTGCACAATTTCAGTAAACATGTGCAGCCCCTCCCAGGTGCTGGCAGGCCTCTGTGCATGCGGACAGCCCATCCCAAAGGAAGAATTGGGGGAGAAGGGATGTAACCCCCTGGAAGCCTGCCAACATATAAAACCCCAAGTCAAATGTCAAATGGGCACTTGAATTTCTCAAGTCGTCTGCTTGGCCCTCTTCCAAGTGTACTTCTTGTTCTTGTGCTAAAACTTTTAAATAAACTTTCACTCTGCTCTAAAACTTTCCTTGGCCTCTCACTCTGCCTCATGCCACTTGGTTGAATCTTTTCTTGTGAGGAGGCAAGAACTGAGGTTGCTGTAGACCCATACAGATTCTCCGCTGCTAACATGACCATCTTCTAACCAGTCCCTATCCCAATCCTTTCTTCACAAAGCTACCAGTGTAATCATTCTAGTAAGTACATCTATCATGTTACTCCCTTGCTAAACGTAACTCCCAATCATTATTTCATAATCAGATTAGTCATTGTAGGAAAGTTAAAATGTTTTTCTAAAGGTTTGATAATTTGAGTCTATGAAACAAACTGATAATAGATTAACAAGAAAAAATACACAGATTTATTACATACACTCATGTGCCTGGGAATCACACAATATATAGAAACTCAAAGGTAAACTGGTTGATGCTTTCACACGAGCTTGAGATTACAGAAAGAATAGGGGCTTGGATCCTGGCAAAACAGGTTATGGTGACAAGAGAGATTATGGGAGTCGGGAGAAGAGGAGGCCTGGCTAGCAAAGGAGATCTTCTTATGTAATTGAAACCTCGCAGGTAGCAGCCCTTGGCGAGAATAGATGGTAAATGGTTTTTGGGGTTTTTTCCCGGACTTTTAAAGGTATCAGATTATCAGTTAATCTTTCCTAGATCTGGACAAGGTGGCCTAGCTGCACCAATGCAGATTTTCTTTACTGGTGCAAATCTCCTTCACAAAAGACAGCTTTGCAGGGATACCTCGGTTTTCTGATCATCTGACTATCTATGTCAAAGAAGTATATTTTGGGGTAACATATTTTCATTTCCTTCACCATCCCCTACTCCAAGAAGCCCTCCTAACGTTTGGACTAGATTAGCCTCCCTTCTCTTTCTATGGCACCTGGTTCGTACCTGTACTGTATTATCCTAAATATACTGTCATTGCATGGTTGAACCTGGGAACCATATCTTATTTGACTTTCTGTCTCTAGTACTCATTTTAGTCTCTGGAATAAAGAAGACTTCACATTTTACAATAAGACAAAGAAGCTACTTGCCTCCCAAAAATGTTGCAAGGCAGCCTTTCCCCCTTTTTCAGATAGGTTTTTTTTCCTTATATTTTATGATAAAGGGGTTTCCCTGGCAGAGTGAATCATGCCTTGCTGGGAAACATTCACAGAAGCTGACTCCCGGTCCTGTTGGTAGGGCCTACAAAGGCAAGTGTCTAGGTGATGGTACCTAGAGGACAGAGCATGGTACTGACTGCCGCCAAACACTTCCTCTCCGTCCCCAACACATGACTCTTACTTTTAAAATACCATCTGCAGATAATTTAAGACAATACTCTTAGGAGTTTCTTTTAAAATATTCATAAAATTTCTTCTCTCTTGAGTATAACAGATAAGCAGTCAATATTTGTTACCACGTCAAGCTACTGTCTCTCACTTTACAGAGAACAAGGGCAAGGATAGGTGACAATGCCTTATATGAGGGAGATGGGTAGGGAAAGGATAATGACGGGTAGTTCTCAGAGTGCAATTTCTGGACCCTCAGTATTTCAAATGAGTTAGAAATGCAAGTTCTCAGCCTTCACCTGAGACCTACTGATTCAGAAACTCTTCCTCTGGGGTTCAGCACTCACTGTGTTTTAGCAAGTTCTCCAGATGATTCTGATGCGTGCTAAAGCTTGAGAACTTCTGATAAAGACACACACACACACAAAAGCTAAGCCAGATTTTCAACCCAATCGCTTTTTAGTTTCCCAATTCAGGACAGTGCTCCTGGTGTCCGCTATTGATTAATCAATTAGAAATGTCTGCCTTGGCTGTGAGATGAGGAAGGGGATGGAGGTTGTACATGTCACTTACAAGGGCATATTCAATTAAGCACTAAGGATCTCAGACAGAGCAAAAGGCCTTCAGTAAATAGAAACTTGAGATGTTAGCCTACCACTTTTCTCTTAGCCAGCGCTGCTCAAATTTCATCTGCATATTGATCCCCTGGGGATTTTGCTAATATTGCAGATTCTGATTCGGTCTGCCTGAAGTAGGTCCCACATTCTACATGTCGTACCAGCTCCCAGATGCTTCTCCCGCTGCTGGTCTTCAAACTATGATTTTAGTATTGAAACTGCCTTCGCAAAAATTATAACTATGAGAAAATTATGACAGTGAAAGAGATCCGAGCTAACCAACCTCCTTCTTGCCTTTAACTTCAAAACTGCCCTTAATCCTTCCTGGGCCTGGGACAAGCTAACTTTGGGAGACATTTAGTTTATAGTATAAATGATAATAGCCCTTTCCTAAAACTAAAACACCTTTGTAAAAGTAATGACAGTCCACCAGGTTAGGAGGATGAGTGGAGCCTGACTTCTGCTAAGGTGTAGAGATAGATAATTACCAGCCGTTATTCCACAGGTCACAAGATACGCAACTTTCCCAATTACTCCTGTGGATAACATCACTGTTGTAGAACCTGAGATTGGCTTTTTGAGATGTCTTTTCAGGGTTTTGCATTTCTAACAATGATGGCTCCACCCAGACCTGCCCCCCTCACCACCCCCTAAAAAAGGAGGACCACTTTTCACACACCTCTTCCCTTGCTCGCCTAACTATCCTTGAAAAACCCTAGCCTCTGAATTTTCAGGGAGATTGATTTGAGTAATAACTCCATCTCCCATGTGATGTGGCTGGCTTTGTGTTTATTAAACTCTTTCTTTATTGCAATGCCATGGTCTCAGTGAATTGGTTTTGTCTGTGCAGTGGGCAGGAAGAACCCATAAGTTAGTTACAGTACCAAGCCTCTAAACTTTATTTATCAACCTTGCTTTTCTGAGTCCCTGCCAAAATATTAGTTTTAGCAAAAAAAGACCAAATGTTATACCATTTTATACAGAAAAATGCTGAAGGGAGTGTCACCTGGTAAAACCCTCTAACGGGCAACTAACTGCAGAGTTGTGAGTGTACTTTTTCTGCAGTGCTTAGTGACTGCTCCTGGGCCCATTGGCTCTGTCAGATCTGCATTGCAGCACTGTCAAAAAGAAATCCTTGGAAACTCCTCACTTTATTTCTGCTTATTGTAGCCATTGTTTTCAACCTTTGGTTCGATGCAAGGTGGGAGCCAAAGCGGTAAACAGCATTGGGTGACTGATGTTTTTCCCTTCTGTCTTCTCCCTTTTAAATAAAATCTACCTGCTGTCAATTACTGAGTACTTCTAGGCAGGAATAGAAATGTCACTAAAATCAGGTCAGCACCACTGTGGAACTTTTTCTACCTGGGATTCCTTTGTATTATAGCAATAGACTTGTATTATAGCAATAGACTTCAACATTTGAAGTCTCATCATCCTCTCCTCACCAAACTCCTTTTTCTTTTGTGGCTTTTATTTCCCTAAGGTTGCTTAAGTTATTCTATTAGGTATTTTCTAAAAAAAAAAAAAAAAAAAAAAAAAAGTCACCATGGAGTACAGCCATCTGTGGTAATAGCAACCAAAATTCTCTTTGCATTAAGAAACAACAAATGAAACCTTTCTACTACTGTTTTTCTTCCCCTAATATTCCAATTCATATGGTATATGATAGAACATATTTTTCTTTCTTTACTTTTTTTCTTCTTTCTACTCTTCTACCTTTCCCCTGTGTGTTCCGCTCCCCATCACTTTCTTTTTCCCTTCTTCTCTACCTCTCTGTTCTCTTTCTCTCACCCTCTCTGAATTTTCCCTCCCTTCTCCCCTTCTCTCTTGGTTTCTCTCTCTTGTCCTCCCTCATTATTATTCCTGGAACGTGTGAATATTATAAAAATTTTTCCTTCTGACAATGAAGTCAATGCATGTATCCCAAAGTCTGTCATTCCAGAGTCACCTGAAACCAAGTTCAATGAAGCCTGATAGAGTTCAGGATCCCCATCTAGTAACCACCTACAAATGAATGCTCCAATTGTTTGTTTTAAATTAGTGAATTGTTATTAACCAACAATCTGAAATCTAATACTTGCAGCTAGAACATAGTTTCCATTAATGTGGAACAAGTACAAGATGCTTAAGGTAGCAGCATGTTTATTGCTTTTCATTTGAAGGCATTAGGTAATGAGGTGGGATGTACGGCATCTGCCGTTTCTGTTTACAGCTCACATCTCATGATGTGAGATGAAGTGTCTCTGTCTAAGTGAGGGGTGCAGACATTAGCCTCATGCTCACAACGTAGAATGTCTTCCTGCTATGATGAAAGTGTTGACTGTAGCTTTCTTGACACACAAATCCTGAGCCTCTGGGAGCTCTATGAATATGTGCATAATATCAGTAACAGCTCAACCAAGTACTTCCACCAGGTCCAAGGCTGGGAAGCCCTTTGGTGATATTTTATCAATACAATAGGGGAGCAGAAAAAAGGAGAGCTGTCAGAAACACTCAGTGCCTTGCCTTCCTGCAGCAGCCTTGCTGGGAGGAAGCCTCCCTGAGGTTTTCCATTTTCTCCTTATCCTCCTAGCTGCACTTTCTCCTGCAGAGCTTGTTAGAAGCACTGCCCAATACTTCTTCAATTGCATGAGGTCTCAGACCTGTCTTCGGTTAACCAGCAGAAATCATATTTTGCAATCACCTGCTGTACAACCACAGGCTAACTAGAAGCAATGCATGGGCAAGGGAGTTGACCAGTGTACAGGCCTTAGATCCTTTTTTATCTATTTTCTTTGTCAATTATATTTCTAAGTACTTTGAAAATCCACACACCTTGCCTTGTTTTACAAATGATGGCCTGGCCTCATGTGCACATTTAATATATGTAAATTTTCCTGTATATGTGCAGCAAAGAGGGATAGAGGAACTTTAGGTATCTTGGAAATGATTCCAAATACTTACATAATTTGCTATGTAAGTAACATGTTTTGCTGTGCAAGAACTTGGAATATACACTTTCTTCCCCTTGAGCATGTGATATCTTATCAGACCTCATATGAGAGACACAGAGCATTTGCTGTGACTGGGCTGCACTCTGTCAACCACTTCTCTGATACCTGAGGTTTGCCCTGTTAATCTTTGAGCTTTGAAGCCTTGCCCACCAATACTGGTGCCATCCTCTAACACTGAGGGTCCTTACATGTCCTCAAGGATCTCTGCTATGTTGAATGCCATCTCTTCCAAAAAACTGCTTGTAACCAAAAGGTATACCCAAACTTTCATTTGATGTTACTTTCCACAGAGGCCTGCTTCCATCCTGATTGAGCAACTAGACTTTAATAATTTTGGATCTCATTCACTATGTGCTTAATGTACCTCATCTCTTGAGTGCATTCCCTATGAGATTTGTTCATTTTATTCTTCCCTTTTTTAAGCATCATGAACCTAAAGAACGAAATTCTCTTTTTATGGCAATAAACTGTGTGATTAATGAAATCACATTTTGATAATCTCCTTATTGTGATCATACGTAACAAGGAAGGATTTAAATGCTTCAAGAGATTTTGCCCATCTGTCACTCAATGGGCATGTGCCCCAGATTGAGACTTCCTGAGGGGATAGCAGATTCCAGGCTTCTATCTCATATTCCTTGCAATGTTTCTTGCTTCACTGAGTCCGATTCTAGTACTTAAGGACTCAGCTTGTATTTTGAATACAATGTAGCCCCTGTGTACAACTGGGCATTATGGAAAAGTTCTGTTCCTCTAAACTGAAGTTGTAGTGGAGTAGTGAAGAAAGACCATAGGAACTGGAATCAGACTGACAGGTCCCAAATTCTGGCAGTAGCTACTTGCTGTTTGAGCCTTAATTTCTCCAACTCAATTTCCCATCTGTAAAGTGTGGCGAATGTTGTAGGGGAGGAAAAACTTTGCCCTCTTAGGTGCAAGGGCTGGGCCTCCAAATTAAATTGACAAAAGAACGATTAACAGAAGAAAATGTTTACTATGCGTGTGTGCAGGAACTTTATTAAAAAAAAGTAAAAATCCAAAGAAGTGGTTAGACTTGAAACCTTATGTACCATTATAACAAAGGGCAGTAAATGATGGAGAAGTAAGAGAAAGCAAAGGTGGTTTGGATTTTTAGGGGCAGTAAATAGTGGGAAGGCAAATAAATGGGAAAAAATTAAAGAAGATAGGGTTACTTAGTAAGCTTTGTTATGCAGACTCAAGTCCATCTCCAGTGTCTATGGTGATTAAGAGTCACTCTCCTCTTCCCAGTACTGGAGAGGGGAGGGGAACACCTTCACAAAGGGAAATTTATGGCCTGCTTTTAGAGGAAATGGGGAGGATAAAGAGTTCCTTTCTCCTTCTTGCTCCTTCTTCATTGCCTTTAGCTCAAAATAATCCTTATGCCAAAGTGGCATATTTTGGGCTGGCACAATCTGATCCCCTTCAGTGTGAAGTCTAAAGAGTAAGAATTCCAGAGGGTTGTTGTAAGGATTAACAGTAGCAAACATTTTATAGGTAACCTCTTTTTCCTTTTCAGTGAGGTAGAGGAACGGGCTCTACGTCACCTAGCTGCGGAAGTATGTACATGCTCTTTAGGGACCCCTGGGGAAATGGAGTGCCTTCCTCAACAACTTCCCCACAAAGCCTAGGTGGAAAATCAAGTAGTCATGAGGAGCAAGGCCTCACCTCACCAAAGATGTTTTATTTACCATAGGGGCTTAGAGTATGTTGGTGGTGAGACAGCTTGCCTGGTGGTTAGATGGGACTGGGCTGAGCAGATGAGGAATGATGATTCACGAAGTCATCTCTAATGGCCACTTCTCTTACCCCCCCACTGCAGCTATTTGATCACAATATTTCTATGTTCTAAAGACTTTCATCCATAACTGGCTCAAGCTAAGGATTAGGATCAGTTACAGGCAAAGTTCTTTTCTTTATAGCACCCTGTTTTGCTCTCTGATCAATATTTTGTCCACTCATTACTCAAACAGGTGCTTTGTGTGCTATTTATTAGTATTTTATTAGCATGGTAACCCCAAGCCTCCCAGACACTCCTCTCATTTGAACTGAATCAATCTGGAGTCTCTCCTCTAGGGGCTCAGCTCTAAATATGGTAAACTAAGGCCTGCTGATGTATTAAAGAGGGTTAATGAGTTAGTTTCATCCAGGGCCAGCTTGAGGTGGTGTAGTTAACCAACTGCTAAATTATTTGATGGTACACTTTTTCCATTCTTCTTCACCTGACCATTCCCACTAGGCTGTTGAAAATGGCCAGCATTTAATTTTAAAAATGTCCAGCATGAATCATTTATTTGGGTTAATAAGCTGTTGTGTGACCTGAAAGTTAAGTTCTTAAGCAGGGATGTGCTGGAAAAAAAAGTAGATCTTAACAGGAGCCCCTTGTTCAAGCAAAAGCTACCCAGTTTCCATGGACACTGTGATTTAAGGTGGGAAGAAGAAAACAGAGTATTTCTTTTGTGCTTAAGAAAGTAACTCCCCCCCCCCCCAAGTTCATTTATCTCAAAGCTGCCTATGCATATCGGACCAGGAACATTCACAGAGTACCTTACCTCGAGGCATATTCTCATGTGAAATATTTGGAATAACTAAGAGTGTAACTTGGCAACTGGAATGTTAAAGTTGAAGTTTCTTTTCTACTTTTGTATATTGGAGGATCTTTCTTATATATTTTTGGTGTACCCAGCCTCAGACTTACTCTTGCTCCCAGACCTGCTGTCCACCTAGATGTGTCTTAAAAGCAAGTCCCAGCACTTTGGGAGGTGGAGGTGGGTGGATCATGAGGTCAAGAGATCGAGACCATCCTGGCCAACATGGTGAAACCCCATCTCTATTAAAATTACAAACATTAGCCGGGCATGGTGATGTGCTCCTGTAGTCCAGGTACTCAGGAGGCTGAGGCAGGAGAATCACTTGAACCCTGGAGGCGGAGGTTATAGTGAGCCAAGATCATGCCACTGCACTCCAGCCTGGTGACAGAGAGAGACTCTGGCTCCAAAAAAAAAAAAAAAAAAAGCAAGTAGGTTTATTCATGATTCTGAATGCTTATTCTATACAACAAGAGAATTCTTAGTTGACTTTCAGAAACTTTAGGTTTAGATCCAAATGCCTCAGGGCTAGGCAAATTGTCCTTTTACAATTTGTCCTGAAATAATCTTCTCAGTGGAGGCTTTGTCAGGTGGAAATAAATGAAGACCACCTCAATGAAAACAAGCAAAAGCTATTCAGATCTTGCTATAGCAAGAGAGTCAGCCACCATCACTTGTGTTTTGGCAGAGACTCCAAGGTGGGCAGAGGAGTAGGAAAGCTTTATGTTGGACAAAAGGGTAGGTCTCATGTATGCCCTGATTAGAGGCTATTGGCATGGGGAAGCTGTGAGGGGCTAACTAGAAGGACGGCATCTTATGTGATTGGTTAGGGGTGCATATTTGTTTTTCTCTGGTCCTAAGTTGGAAGAGAGGACAAATATTAGGGAATCTATCAGTTATTAATCAAGTTCTGTCTACTTTGGGATGCTTGTACAGAGATTTCTATTTAGTTTCCTGGGTTGTTATTAGAGATAGCAGTCTGACTTTCTACAAGTCTGACTTATAGGTAGCAGGCTGGCTTCCTGGGCTGGTTACTATAGATAATTGGTTGGTTTCCTGGACCTGTTACTCCAGGTTGTGGGTCAGAGTTCTATTTTATGTATGGTATGGCCACTTTTCTATTTCGATTCTGTCTCTTAGTTGAGAGACACAGCACTTCATATCTCTTTGAATAAAGTTATCTGATAAATTTCCGTGTGACTTTTTCATGCACTCTGCATTGGGAAATAGTTACTTTTATAAACCCTGTAGTGGATGCTATACTGTGTTGTTAGGATTCCTTTTCAGGATGGGAGGATTTATTCCACCAACTGCCCTCAGGTGTCAGTCCTGTCCTCTCTGGGAATTGCCCTCTGCTGAGGGAGCTGATGTGATGCCCAAGTTATCCCCTGTCACATGGGCAGCCAATATCTAGTGACTGGTCAATGCAGGAGATAAAGGCCCAGCCTCCTTGGCCCAACTTGGGACAACTCTGAAGGACTGTCCCAGCTTCTTAACTCCTGTTAGAGTCCACCAAGACCTTGGTTGAGATGGCCTTACCAACCCAACTTCTCCCTCTGCCCAAGTCAGCTTCCTTTTCTTCCCCAAGTTTTGATCCTCAGAACATTGCACAATAAACTTTCTCTTTGCTGATCTCCATCTCAGAGGCATCTGCTTCCTGGGGGATATTACCTATAATAATTCCTCTTTAAATTATCCTAATTTGAGTGTACCATCTGTTTCCTGCTGGGACCCTGACTGGCACAGGATATTATGTTTATTATTTATCCCATTAAATGCAGGTTCATGATTCGCAACAAGACTTTTTTGTTTGTTTTTCACATAGACCAGGGGATTTGGGGTTGTTCTGACTGTGGGAATAGAGTATGTTTAACATGCTTTTTACTTATTTATTTTATCACTTTTTTTGGTCTGTCACATTTACATGCCCCCCACCATACACACACACACACACACACACACACACACACACACACACACACACTCCTTTTATAATAAATAATAAATGCCCGATGTATTTATTGAGTATTCAGAGCTTGGTGGAACAGATGCAGGTGCAGCGTATCTTGTTTTGGACTTGCACAAAGACTGTCAGAGGCAGCCGAAGTGCCCTGATAGAGTACAAAATTGACAAAATAGCTTATTTATTGCCATGCTACAAACCATTTATACTGTGCCTTACATAACTGTTCTGGAAGAATGTACACCGTGATTCTGTATACTTCAGTTTATAGCAGTTTTCACAAACATCTGTCTCTCCTGATTCTTCAGCCAAGTTCAGCACCTCTAAGACAACATTGTTGTAGGAAGGAAAGCAGGATCAGCACCCAGCTATCTGTGAAAAATATGTCCTTATCCAACTTCCTTGGCTGTCTGAAGGGCAGAATTATAGCACAGTGCTTTAAAGCATGGGCCCAGGAGCTGGACTGCCTGAGTTCAAATCCTCCCTTTGCTGTTTACCTACTCAGTGGCTTTGGGAAAGTACTTAGCCTCTCCATGCCTCAGTTTCCTCATTTGTCAAATGAAGAAAGTGATGTTAATATCTGATAAAGTAGTTGTGTAAATTGAATAAGTTAATCTATATAAAGCTGTTAGTATAGTTTCTGGTGTATAGGAAGCATCATATTACTGTTATAATGTAAACTTCATTGCTTACCATGTAGAATTTTTAAGTTTAGTTTGTAGTCAGATCTGTCAGTATTTCCTTTTTTTTTTTTTTTAAGGTAAGAAATTGTAGAGGAAGAAAAATAGACAATTTGACGCTAATACTATTAACTTTCAGCCATATTTTCCTCTAGGCTATTTTTCTAAATAACTTAAAATGTGTTATAACAAATAATAAAAGAGTTTAAAGACAAGAAACATATACTTTGGGTTGGGTGTGATGGCTCACGCCTGTAATCCCAGCACTTTAGGAGGCTGAGGTAGGTGGATCACTTGAGGTCAGGAGTTCAAGACCAGTCTGGTCAACATGGTGAAACCCTGTCTCTTAAAAACAGAAAAATTGTCTGGGCATGGTGGCACATGCCTGTAGTCCCAGATACTCAAGAGGCTGGTGCAGGAGAATTTCTTGAACGTGGGAGGTGGAGGTTGCAGAACCAAGACCGCGCCAATTCACTCCGGCCTGGGTGACAGAGTGAGATTCCATTTTGAAAACACAATACAAAAAGAAAAGGAAACATATACTCTGTTTCCTCCCAATCAGACAAAATTTTGATATTCATAATATATAAAGAGAACCATAAATTAGTAAGAAAGACAAAGAACCCAATAGACATGGGCAAAGTGTATATACAGGCAGTTTACGGAAGAAATATGAATACCCAATAAACATGAGAAGATGGGTAACTCCTCTAGTAATGCAGAAAATGCAAATGAAAACAAAAATAACATTCCTTGCTACCTAATATTTTGGCAAAACTGAAAGGGAATGATTGAACAAGATTTCTGCACTCTCCACTCCTCTCACCCTTTGCCCCAGACTACCTCTGGTGTTCCAGAAGCTATACATCTTATATTCATGCTGGCGCATGCTATTAAAATGGAACACTTTTTGTTTTAAGCTGAAAATTTTCTATCAATATCTAAAATGACATTATTTTTTAACCTTCCCCTTTAATCTGCTTTTATCTTTGCTCCCCCCATATCTTTTTGCTGAATTAATTAGTGTACTGGAAAATCAAGCAGAGCAATTCACTGATTTCTTCAACTATATCCATTCTGCTATTCAACTCATTTATTTTGATTGCCATTAATCATGTTTTCAATTTCTAATAACTGATCTCATCTTTTTCATAGCAATCTGTTTTGTGCTTCTGAGTGAGTTTTTCTATTTAATCTCATGCACTATATCTGCCGTTTGGGACTCTGAGTATTATGATACCCCTTTCATATTTCAGATAAATTCCTCCTTTTATTTAAACCATTTGAGTGTATTTCTATTATTTGCCATCAAAACAATCCCCAACTAGGACAGGAATCTTATGGAGAATCAGAAGTGGATGAGATCACATCTAGTTAGTTGAATGGGCAAAGACTTTATGTGGTGATTTATAACATTTGCTTTTCTTGATGGATATGACCTAAAGTACCAAAAATGAGTAGAGTGTTCCTGGTTGAAAGAAGAGCAGTAACAAAAGCAGCCCAGTAAAGGTTCTTAAGAGCAGGAAGCATTACAATTTGGATGGATGTACCATGCGGTAGGTAGAGTGGTGGTGGTGGAGGTGGAGGTTAATGGAAAAAAGCTAGGAAGGTATTTTAGGACATTGTATTGAAGGCTTTCAATGGTAGAGAGAATACTTGCAACTAGCTTGACATTGAAGAGATACTGAAAGGGTTTGAATAAAAGCATGGCATAATTAAAGCTATTGTTCAGAAAGACTGATCTGACTCCAGTGAGCAGAATGGGTTGGAGTAGTGGCTGAGAGCAGGATAAGTGGGCAGACTGTGGAATTACTTCAAACAAGGTGTAATGAGTGTCTGAACACATGAAAATATTTCATACTGTATATAGAATTTGGATATCTGATTTAGAAAATAGCACATACAAAGGAATAGTTGCATTTTCATATACCAATAATCAAGCAATACATGATACCAGATTACAGCAATAAAATACAAAATGGCCAAAATGTAACTCCTTTTGTATTAAAAATGAGTTCACTTGTTACCCCCTTTAAACATTCATTTAAGTTTCTCATGATATTACAACAAATAGCATTGATAGCATGCGTGAAATTAGAATTACATCATTTGGCAAGTTCCTCAAAGACTTAATCTTTAGAAATGTGTTTCTTAAAATGAATTTCTAGTTTCTCTTCTTCCTCAGTTAAACAGTCTTTCTGTTTTACTTTTAGCATGTTTCAGAATAATTGGATTGATTTTGCTCTTGAATAGTTCCTGGGAAAATCTGCACTCTGAATTTTTTCTTAACTTTAGAAACCCAAGGGAATTGAGGCATAGGGAACATAAATGTAACCCTCCCCTCTCCAAATAAAGCATGTAAGTTCAAGAATGTTAAAGTGAGCATAGGATAAAAGAGTTTAATTTTCTTGGTAAGAGCACAGCTAACTGAATTTTTTGTCTGCATATTAGTACTGCAAGGACCGGAGGTGAAGATGGATAAAATGCATAGATTTTCAGGGCACAGTGGTTGTCCTGTTATACCACTCAGATGAATCTCCTCATCCTTCCAGGGCTTAAGCACTGGTTGCCTCAGTCTCTAGGAGTGCTGTCAGTCCTCGCTGGGAATTGACTTTGGCTGAAAACAAAACTGCCTTGCTCAAGGTCACAACCTTTTCTAAGGAACAGTCCATTTCCAGGGAGTAGTTTATTTGTGGGTATAAATGCCCAGTCCATCAATCCAGCTTGGGAAAACTCTGAAAGACCATCTCAGCTTCAGAACTTCCTGGTGGAATTGGCTGAGGTCTTTTGTGTACATTTTTTATCGCTGGATGTAATACCATAAATTTATTGGCTTAAAATAACACAAATTTGTAATCTTATGGTTTTTGGAGATCAGAAGTCTACGATGGATCTCACTGGACTAAAATCAAAGTGTCAGCAGGGCTTCTTCCTTCTGAATGCTCTTAGGGAGAATCCATTCCCTTTCCTTTTCTAGCTTCTAGAGATCATCTGTAGTCCTTGGCTTGTAAACCCTTCTATCTTGAAAACTAGCAGCATATCAGGCATCTTATCTCCTCTCAAACCTCTGCTTCCATTTTTATATCTACTCTCTCTGACTCTGGCCACCCTGCCTCCTTCTTTTCCTTATAAGGACCCTTGTGATTATATTGGGCCCACTTGGCTAATCTAGAATAATCTCACATGTCAAGATCCTTAACTTAATCACATCTGCAAAGTTCCTTTTGCCATCTAAGTTAATATATTCACAAGTTCCAGGGATCAGGATGTGGACATCTTTGTGGGGCTGTGGGGGAGGGGGTTGGGAAGGAAGTGGTGATCATTCTGCCTACCATGCCTTTGTTGGTGGCCACATCACAACCCAACTTCTCCTTCTGCCCAATCCAGATTCCCTCATTTTCCCCACAGGTATTGTTCCTAAGAGCACACACTGGTAAACCTCCTGCACACAAAATCCATTTCAAAGTCTGCTCCTCGGTGAACCCAGCTTGTTACACAGAGCAGTCCAGGAGGTTAGGAGAAGAGGCTGGTCATGGACTATACATTTGTAGTAGAGTTAAATTGTAATTACTCCTGAGAGCCTTGGCAGACCAAAGGCTGATTCAGAATTCCTTTGGACAGCACCCTGTCTTTACTTCCTGAAATAACACTCGTTAGCTCTCCAGAGACTTAGATCTTATTTTAAAGCAAGGGACTTAGTTTCTTCTTGGCTCTTTCATGTAGGAGATTGTCCCACATAATGCTGAATGAAAATACCAGGGGCTTCAAAGAGGAAACTAGGAAGGAGGGGTATCGCAGATTGGGTTTTCTGGGAGGCAGATTTGAAGATGAAGAATAGTCTGCAGAAGGTTTCTTAGAGAGTACCTTTTGGTGTCAATATCTATGAAGGAAAGGGAGAAATCAGGACTAGGCAGAGGGAGAAGCTGGGCTTCAATGTAGTCTCAAGAAATGACTCAGCCAATCCCATGGAGGAGCTCTGGAGCTGGGATGCTCCTTCAGAGGTTTCCTAAGTTGGGCAAGGGAACTGGGTCTTTATACTCCTGTAGTAACCAATCATTGGAAATGAGCTGCTCTCAGAAAGTGGAGGAAAAACTGCCAAACTGTTTTTGCAAAGTGGCTGCCTGATTTTGCATTCCCATGAGCGACATATGCGAGTTCCAGTTACTCCACATACTCATCAGCAGTTAGTATTGTCAGCTATTATTATTATTTTTAAAAATTCTTTTAGCCATTCTAGAGTGTGTGTAACTCCTTGTGGTTTTCATTTGCATTTCCCTAATGATGAATAATGTTAAATATCTTTTTCCATGCTTATTTGCCATCTGCCTCTCTTCTTTGGTGAAATGCCTATTCAAGTCTGTCCAGTTTTTAAACATTTAGTGGTTTGTCTTATTGCTGAATTTTGAGAGTTCATTTTTTTTTTAATGAATGAGAGGTTATTATGTTGCCCAGGTTGGCCTCGAACACGTAGCCTCACCTCCTCAAGCGCCAGGACAACTGGCCTGAGCCACCGCGGCTTCCGAGAGTTCTTTATATTTTAGGTACAAGTTCCTTCTCAGTTATATTTTTCGAATATTTTCTTCTGAATTGTCAGTTGTCTCTTCAAGAGGTGTTTTGAAGAACTTGAGATAGTAATCTCTACTCAGTGCCTAGATTTTGAAGGTAGGACAAGAAAGGAAGGACCAAGGTGGGGAAAACTACTGTGCCTCCAAGGACTGCATCCAGGAAGAGCAGCCAATTTTATAAGACACAGTTTTCTGCTTCTATTGCTACAGCACATGGCACTGATATAGAATTACCAAAAATAAATACAGCAAATTATAACAAGCTTGATTTTGAAACTCTGAATTCCCTCCTACTAGGGAGATTCCTGCCAGTGAAAATAGCACTCACGTAATGCTAATTATACAAAGCAGTTTTTTTACTCTGTATGTAGTGAGGTAAATGGTAAGATGGTACTCAGTAAATAAAATCAACTTTAAACAGAGAAGCTGCTGCTCTGAACATGCCTGCGTGTGGGCAGCAAGTCATCTTAGTTTTGGAAAGAGCCTGCAGGCTGCTCTGCATAGGTATATACATTTGAGTTCATGCCCATTATTCTGAGAAAAGTCCCACACAATCTTTTCTCTTCTGACAAAGTGCACATCTCTCATTACCCCCTGCATGCTGAGCTCAAAGTCAAGTGAGACGTTCTAGCTCCAAGGAGGCAGACACCTGCTGTTCTCAAAGATAATTCGTTTGTGTTCCCTAGAAAGCAGAACCTAAGACAAGGCTTTTGGTGCAAAGGGTTATTGGGGGGAAGGGACCTCAGGAAGCAAGTGTGAAAGTAAGAGGAGAGTGAGACAGGGAAGGAGAATAAACTTATTGAAGATGTAGTGAATGATGTCACGACTGTTGTGTAGCTCCCCTTTACTGACTGCCCGATTTCCCAGCTTCTGTGGATTTTGCTCTTAATGGATCGAACCTACAGCCTTCATCATAGAAGCATTCTTGAACTACTAGAATTGCCTTATCTGGAGCCAGTGAAAATCAGGAGTGCCTGGGAGTTTGTAGTCCCCTGGATCCCCATGCCCCAGAGTGGCCCATCGCCAATGGCTAGTACAAAAGTGTGAAAGCACAGCTCGCTTGCCTCCAGGTGGGATGCACTCTATGGTGTGATTTACATTGCAAAATTTCCCAAGCCCTGCTCTGTTTACCCCACACCCTTACTGCTCTCTCCTGGGAACACATCCTTAATAAATTGTTCACACCAAAATCCACATTTCAGGGTCTGTTTCTGGGGACAGGATCAAGACCTAAGGATGCATTATGAAGATTGCCTCTGTGGGAAATGGGAACGTTATTCTTCCAGGACGTTCTGGGAAGCATACAGAAAGCCATGCTCCCACAACCCTACATTGTCTGAGGGCTGGGAGGCTGGGACATTTATCTCCTGCTTGCAGTCTCCTATTGGTTGAAGGCTAGACTCTGGGGCTGTTAACGTCTCTGTATTTTTTGGCTGGGGTATTTTTGTCCCTATGACTAAGGCTCTCAAGCATCAGAAAAGGATTCAAGGCATCAGAAACGTCCCCCAGGCAGAAAGTGGAAAGATGACTGTGGCAAGCATAAGTTGAGACTTCTGAGCTTGAATCTAACTGTACGTGGTAGACGTGGGTGAATTCAGAGGTAGGCCAAGGGATGCGATGTAAGGCATCAGAAGTGTGCATTAGGATGCCCTAGCAAGTCTAACCTGAAGAACTGTAACCCTGTGATCCCCCTAGACAAGGCATGACTGAAGTCTGTGCTTTAGCTTGTTGAGTGAGCAGTGGGCAGAGTTCAACAGTTATACTATGTAGCAGGGATAGTGCATCAGCAACTGGAAACTAGGGTCAGCTTGTCAGACTAGGCTGTGTGAAGCCTAAAGATGTATCAAGATACCCCAAGGGATATGTATTAGTCAGCTTGGGTTGCCCTAACAGCATACCACAAACTGAGTGGTTTAAACAAGAGACATTTATTTTCTCACAGTTCTGAAGGCTGAAAGGCCAAGATCAAGATGCCAGCAGAATTGGGTTTTGGTGTGTAATTAAAATAGAATCCTAAGCACCCCCATCAGACTGAATGGACCCCTCTTGGACACGGGAATCCCAGAAAAACTAAAAATTAAGTTCCCTGGCCATGACGAGACAGGGGTTTGATCACGCCTCAGCACACCCCCTTCCTTGCTAACCTTTCCTGGATTATTTCCTGAATTAAACAGAAACTAACTCTGAAAAAACAAAAAACGGAAGATTTGTTCCATCACTGACTTCAGCCAATCGCCCGATGCTGCCACCAGACTCCCCTCCCATTTTGTGGTTTTGACACACCAATGAACAGTTATACCTTGTGTTTCTTCCTTATGTTCTTCTTTCCATGGACTGGTTTTAGCTGGTTTATAAAGGTTGTACACAAGACACCTTCGTGTTCTTTTGTTTCACCTTTTGACATATAGGGCTAAATTGTAATACATTTAAACGTTAAGTCTCCACCCCAAAGTGAACATGGGATGTATATAACATATATATTTGCTTACTATGCATGTGTGAGTTTCCCCTTCATGAATATTCATATCTATACATATTCATATTGTTTAGATACGTATACTTGGCTAACATGTTCAGCATAAATTTCTGTCTCACCCTTCTTCCCTTAAAGTGCCTGCTTTTGGTCTTGGCTGAAGGCTTCACTTCCCAGCTTGCAGATTGTAACCCTTTTTATGAAATAAAGCTCTCCTTTCCAAATTTATAGACTTTGTGATTTCTTTTTTTAAAACGGAGTTTCGCTCTTGTTGCCCAGGCTGGAGTGCAATGGCACAATCTTGGCTCACTGCAACCTCTACCTCCCAGGTTTAAGCGATTCTCCTGTTTGAGCCTCCCAAGTAGCTGGGATTGCAGGCAGGCACCACCACGCTCGTCTAATTTTGTATTTTTAGTAGAGACAGGGTTTCACCATGTTGGTCAGGCTGGTCTCAAACTCCTGACCTCAGGTGATCTACTTGCTTTGGCCTCCCAAAATGCTGGGGATTATCGGCATGAACCACCTCACCTGGCTGACTTTGTGATTTTTAAGTTGGCACTCATGGGGCCTCTTTTTCTGGCTTGCAAATGGCTGCCTTCTCACTATGTTTTCACTTGGCCTTTTCTCTGTGCATGCACACTCCTGCTGTCTTTTCCTCTTCTCATAAGGACACCAGTCATGTTGGATTAGGGCCCCACCCTTATGACCTTGCTTAACCATAATTACTTCCCTAAAGGCCCTGTCTCCAGTTCTGGTTACATTGGAGGTTAGGGCTTTAACATATGAATTTGGCGGGGAACACAGTTCAGTCTATAACAAGTACATGGGCATGAGAGTCTTGTGAGAATCAGTTTCTAGACTCTAAATTCCCATATGTACTATTTACTAAAAATGAGAACATACATGCAATCAAGCGTCATGAAGATTCTCCTTTCTACTTCTCCTTTCATAATTGTCTTTTTCTCACTTTACAAAACATGGGCTTGCCTTTCACCCATCCCACATTTTACTAAGGTGTATTGATTGCCCTGAGATGTAAAAACACCCTGCAAACCAACATATAGGCAGTTAGACATTAGACAATTAAACACAAGCTTCTTTTAACCAAGGTACCATAAGTCTGCTATTAGATTTCCTGTTTTGCCCTAATATATACATTTCTCTTAAGGGTAAATTAAGAAATTGGAGTGAACCCGGGGTACTTTGGCTCATGTTGGAGTAATCTGAATTTAGTTACATATTTAGACTGGACAAGCAGAGGTGATGACAAATTTCTTTTGACAATATTCAAGGGATGGGAGAGGCAAGGTCTTTTAAGAATGCATGCATTATTCCTGAGAAAGAGTCCGAATGAAAAGGAAGGAGTGTTGAAAAAATGACAGTGCCATGCCTTATTTCATCCGGGTGACAATAACAAGGCTTCATAATATGAATATTAAAAAAAGTTAAAGTATGAGAAATATCAATCTTTTACAAAGCTCATTTTTCTGCATTTTCAACATTCTCATTAATTAGAGAATGAAAAATTTCATTCATCTACATCTTAGTGTCTGTTTCAAGCTCCAAGGATCTGGTGAAAACAACGTTTATTTACACAGTAGGATAAAAGCAGTATATAAAACCATAACAAGGTTTCAATTTTCCCAGCCCTTTCTGTGTATACAATATTACAAAAGGTGCCTCTAAGTGGAAGAGTAATGGGGATAAGGAATTGCCATGTTGTACATTTAAGTAGTTTTTTAAAGTATACTTCCCAGCAGAAAAATGAGAAAGTAAATGATTGATTTGACTAGATAATTCCTTTTGCAAATCATATACTTTTCAAGTCTTTGTTTTTAAGTAATTTGAAGGAGGGCCTAATAAAGTTATTAGCTGATACATCATGAAAGATGCTTTCTGGAGCTGGGTGTGATGGCAAGTGCCCCAACTACTCAGGAGGCTGAGGCAGGAGGATCACTTGAGCCGTGGAGTTTGAGGCTCCAGTGCCCTGTGATCCTACCACTACACTCCAGCCCAGGTGACATAGGGATGCTGTATCTCTTAAAAAAAAAAAAAAAGATGCTTTCTGATTAAATAACTATTTGATTTTTGCCATATAGCTTGGAATAAAGTCACTTTGCTATGATGAAACGATTTCTATTCATTTGCTTGTGTAGGTGAGCAATGTTTCTCAATTCCTACATCTATAAGCATAATACAAATTTACTATAACCTTTTAAAAATACCAAGTCTATTATTTAGTTCTCTCATGAAAAGCTTACTCTGTGCACAGGTCTGACTTATTCTGTAGAGATTAAAGGCAAGAGTGAGAAACAGTTCCTGGCCCTTTTTTTGCTTTTTTGTTTGTTTTTCTTTTCCTTACCGTAAGACAGGAAGGCATAACCCAGGTTGTTTTTCTACTAAGTGTGGGCCATAGGAAGCCTGTGGACCTGTTCACTAATTACAAAAAGAAGTGGCAGGGAGTCATTTTACGATATTCTTTTTTTTAGACAAAACAGCACTAGCTCCGCTGCTTTGAAGTAACTCTTGGCAAATGCTTTTAATACAAGACTACAGTGTTTGCTATATAATTAGGGAACTCTAAGGCACCAATGAGAATGTAGTAATGTATATATTTCCTTAATGGTTTTGAGAATCTAACACTTTTAGCATCTTTGATTGTAAGTTTTCTAGGAGAGCAGTTTTTAAACAACATACCGCCCATAATAACCAGCCCTACACTAATAAATCTTATTTATTTACATTAGGAGTTGGTAGAATTTTCCATGACCAACTGAACTTTATTTGATCTTTTTTGTTGTACTTTACAGAAATGAAAGCTCATCAATATAATTGTGTATTCATTGTACTCATTAATATCTTAACATTATTAAAGCAGGAAAAAACAGTGGGAAGTGCCTTGCTGGTATAGTAAGTTTTAATTTTGAAAAGAACTTGCAATCATTGCAAAGAAAGTTAAGTTGACGGTGAACCAGACTTGTTGATTTTTGGTGGCTCTGAGAGAATGAAGAAGAAAGAAGGAAAAAAAAAATGCCGTATTTGACTCCAGAAAATAAACAGCTTCATTATACATCAGTGCCCAAAATATATACAAGTGAACATGGAATTGCAAATGATTTGGGGGAGGAAAGAACTGTCTGCTTTTACATAATTTTGTTTTACACTGGTCTAGGGGATTTTTTCCTAGTGTAAAAAATGGAATCTAATGAATTTGATTCCACTTGAAAAAGTAGAATCTAATAAACTTGATTGATTAGAAAAAGGAATGGCATTCATGGCAGAGCAATATCTTACCACAGATATATGCTTAACTCGTAAAGCATGATGCCTTGTATGTGCCTATGTTCAAGTTCCAAAGTCTTGAGATTTACATTCCGATGAGGAGCCACATTCTGCCTGATTAAAAGACCAGGTCTTGGGATATGCAACTCTATCATTTGATTTTTAAGTTCCCCTGAGAGAATAAACAATGATTAGTAACTACCTACTTCATACTGCCTCCTAAACACTGATCTCATTTTTTAAACAGAAACTAAATGGGGGTTTCCAACATGATTATTATTACTGTGTTTTGGAATTTTTCTGCCAACCTCATTTCAAATGTAAGCACGATGTACCTTTTTCTCGGTCTATTTAGGGGACTAAAATGAAAGTTGGATGAAGACAGGCTGGGGGTAGAACGCAGCTCTTCTAAATGTGTGACCTCAGACAACTCAGTCTAGAATTTGGGTCTTGGATTTGGAGCTTTATTACCATTTACAAAGGATTTGATATTTTTATTCACTTTCAATGTATTGGATCTACTTACAGCTCAATGTAAGTCCTAGAAGAGATTACTTGACTTTTTTTTTTTTTTTTTCAGATAGCATAAATAAAAGGACTTGAGAAAATGAGGTATGCATGCCCACAGTTAAACCCTCTTTCCTTGGATGAATAAAGCAGCCCAAGGTCAATGGAGGTGATCTGGCATTTGTTCCTGTGCAGGGTCATCTTTAGTGTACTTTTCAATTTGAGTAACTAGATAAAAATGGAGGAATGAAAAAGATGTTACCTAATAACAAACTAAAGGAGAAATCCCATGAAATAATGAAAAGACAGCATGTGCCTGGATGTAAATGTGAGCATGCACTGGGCAGTGAGGAGAGAAGTGAGATCCACACTTGGCATTCAGAGTGAGAACCACCAGATTGTGAATATGAACCCGGGGAGAAACACTGGGAAACTTCTCTCAGAATAGATGTGGCTCTTCTCTTGCTTAAAAACCCTGTATTAACTTCATTTGAGGAAGTTAGCCTGCAGGGGAATGTCAAGTCTCATCAAAACTCACTCTCACTACCTTCCGATGCTTCCTGACCCATAACTGGAGTCCAGTAACAGCACACCCAGTGAGGGCCAAGTGCTAAGAGTGAGTGAAGAGTGAAAAGGAGAGCACCTAAACATTGGCAAAATGACAAGGTTTTAGCTAAATTGTATCAGCAGCAATATGAGAAATACGTATGAGACTGAATTCTGAAGATATAAACAAGGGATATGAAATATCGGCTAAGTTTATCTGTTATTAATGAATTCTGCTTCATCCAGAAACTTAATTTGAACAATTTAGGGAAACTGGACTGCATATATTACCTGAAACAGCTGGGAGTAGTTGACTAAAATCTGAAATCTAGAGTGGACTATACGGACAGTCCCTGACTTACGATAGTTTAATATGATTTTTTTATTTTGAGTACGCTCTTCAACTTACGATGAGGTTATGTCTGGATAAATCCATTGTAACTTGAAATATCAGTAGAAAATGCACTTTTGAATTATGATAGTTTTCAATTTGTGACAGGTTTATCAAGAGCACTAATATTCAGAAAGATGCCTGAATTCAGTAAGCTAAGATGCCAGAAGTAGCCAAAAGTAGCCTGAAGGAATCCAAAAGCTTAGAGAGCATAAGGGCCAAGGGAAAAACTTCTCCTTGGCCTTGAAGGTTCACTGAAAATGAACTGACAAAAGGCAAATTAAATAGAAGAAAAGGCATGTAAGACTTTATTTTAATATGTATAACATGAGTGAATCCCAGGAGAATGATTACCCAGTAACCCAGTGGGTTACAGAAGTTCATATACCTTTTTCATAGGGGAAGGGGGATATAGGGCATGTAGGCAACTCTTTTGAAGGGTAGAAAATGATTATTAGGGAGAATAATGGACAAAAGTTAACTTGTAAGCGATTCTTTTTGGAATTTGAGTCTGAGAGGCAGGCATTACCTTGTGAAAAAGTCTGTCCAGATGTGGTTGCATTCCTGTCTTCTTTTCTGAGATGGATAATGAGATTTCAGGGAAGGGAGGAAAGCAACTGTTTCTTTTGAAAAGAAACTTTCCGGCCGTGATCGTATAGTGGTTAGTACTCTGCGATGTGAAAAGAAACTTTCCTGGTCAGATCAGGGATATTCCAGAGAAAGTCTCTCCCTGTCCTTGGAGCAGGTGGAACAAGAAAAGGTTAGTGGGATCTTGATTCTGAGGCAGCTTCTAAGATTTCTCAGCATGTCAAAACATCAGTCTTTGAAGATACGGCTTTCTCAGTTCCACCAAGAGGTAAGAATGTTGGAGTGAGTTTACTGTGTGTGCTCCGCCCCACCCACCTCTCTCACTATTTCCCTGGCAAGATGCAGATGGCATACTCCCTTCTCAAGGCAGTATGAGAAATCCATGGGTGGGGAGCTTCAGAAGCTCTTTCATAACTTTTTTTTCCTTCAGGTTAGCAATCATGGTGGGAGATGCTGCTGCTGAACTGAGCTTCCTCATTTAATTAGGAATGATGGCATCCCAGAATGACGGAGGCTAAGGGAAAGCATTTAACCACTAGAGTAAAAGCGGGTATGATATGCTTTGGATTTGTGTCCCCACCCAAATCTCATGTCAAATCGTAATCCTTAATGTTGGAGGCAAGACCTGGTGGGAGGTGATTGGATCAAGGCAGATTTCCTCCTTGCTGTTCTCATGATAGTGAATGAGTTCCCAAAAGATCTGATTGCTTTGTAGCACTTCCCCCTTTGCTCTCTTCCTCTTGCTCTGGCTATGTAAGACATTGCCTGCTTCCCCTTCATTGCCACAATGATTGTACGTTTCCTGAGGCCTCTCCAGCCATGCTTCCTGTATATCCTACAGAACTGTGAGCCAATTAAACCTCTTTTCTTTATAAATTACCCAGTCTCAGGTATTTCTTTATAGTTGTGTGAGAACAGACTAATACAGGATGCAATTACCAAAATGGCTATAGCCAGAGTGGCAATCGTTTTGTCCTATAGGGATCTTTGGGGATGGTATATTGATCTCAGTGTTCCTAAGGCTGGAATAAGTTATCAGCCTATTGTCACAGTTCACCTTCCTCAGGACCAAACTCTGATACAAAATTTGCACTATGAAATTTTCTTGGGAAATGCTCTTGGGATCAGTACCCATGGGGAAGTGAAGGAAGCAGCATTAGGCAAAAAAAGCTGAGATGGATCTGCAGAGTGTTCTGATTTGGAGCAAAGGTGCCTGGCCTTAATGCCCCTGTACCGACCAGCCATTTGATATAGGCTGCTCCCAGCAAGGGGCATAATCTTAGGCAAGAAAGTACTGTCTTCAAGCCCAAGCAAGCTCCAAAGAAGACTTAGCTGAGATGTTACTACCAACACTCTCATCATCTGTGGTAATGAATGCTCCAGTCTTAGAAGGGTTGGGCTTGTGAAAGGTACCAAAGTACCCACACACCTACTGAAGTTTTATGGGATCTATATAACTAGGAGGAAAAAGCTAGGTCTAGTAGAGAGAGACCTGACTTGAATTATTACAGTGAAAATCATGGTCTCTCACTCTGTTCACAGACCTGAGCCAGATCACGGAATCTGAATGTCTTGAATAAGGGGATATTGGGTCCCCTAAGCATATATTGTAAATTTGTCTCTAAGTCTTCCTCAGGCATTTAGAGCCATTTATCAGTGACCATGGACTGGACAATAGGAAGTAGTTACATCAAAGATTACCAGATGGAGGCTCAGAGTTGATCCTAGTCCTGGAGTTCTCAGATGCCACTGTGGCTCACCAATCAGAATGGTGGCTAGAGTTTAGGTGACTCATAGAATTTCAGGCTGAGAATATGATTATTTCCCCAGATTTGGAATTATGACTAAGATAGACATACTCAGAATATGACAGAATCCCCACATTGTTTCCCAGACTCAGACTGAGGGACATTACGGTAGGAGTAGCCAATGAAAACCCCTGGAACTTCCCTTTCCTATCAGGATAATAAATCATAAGCAGTATTCCTTTCTTAAGGTAACTGCAAAAATTGGTGTTGCCATGAAAAATTGAGAAAGATAATTCCTATCACATCACCACTTAACTTGACAATTTGTCTTCTGCAGAAAGCATCTGAGTCTTAGAGAATGGCTGTGGATAATAACACAGTTAATTGAATATTGACTCTCTTTTCAGCAACTGCTCTATATGGTATCTCTTCTCAAGATGAAATCAACATAGCTCTTGGAATCTACCTGGTCAGTAGAGGCTTCTTCTTGAACTCTGGGTAATACCACCTTCCCCCATTTACTGCTCAGTCATACAACACTTTTATAGCTTATTTCTCTTGAATTCCTCTGCTTGAAACATCTAGAGTGGTGTTGTAGATTGAATTTCTTGGGAAGTAGATTAAAACAGAAATTAGCATACAGAGTGTTTTTTATATGCAGGGAAGGGAGGACAGCAGGATCGGGGAGAGGAAGAAGTTGGGCACAAATCACAAGATCCACTACAAGTGGAAAGTGGAGGGAAAAAGGGTGTTAGGGACAGTGAGGTGGTACAGATGGCAAGGTGATGCTCCATCCTAGGGTCAGTTATTCTGGGGTGGCCAGAAGAAACCTGACTAGAACTCCTTACTAGCCATTTCCATGGCATAACAAGTATTTCCTCACTCAAATGATTGGTTCTCTATATTTCTCAGCTGTGCAAGCTCATATTATATGTAACAAGAGAATATACTGAGCAATATTTGTGCATACACATCACATGTAAAAAATTTACTATAAGCTATATGATTGCATTAAGTGTTCTCTATGTTTTCCAAATTATTTTTGGAAGAAAAATTTCCAAAGCAACTCCTTTATGGCTGCAGTGAACATCTTTGCAATTGTAGTTATTAAGTCTGTCCCACATACTCTCTCCCCAACCCTGGATCTTCAGTTTTGCGAGAGAAGAAATGAGAGCTAATGAGACAGAGAGAGAGAGAGAGAGAGAGAGAGAGAGACAAGAAATAGGAAAATGGAGTTTAGAAAAACAGCTAAAGGAATGCCTTCAAGACTTCTGAAAGCATGCTAGACCATTTTGCATCCTCTCTTAAAAATGCATGTAGATGATCCAATTAGTCAGAGTGCTGATATTTTCCCTGTATTTCTAAGAAGATGAACAGTGAGAAAATACTAACAGCAGTCTTTGTTGCTAAATATCAAGAGGATCCCCAGAAAAGAGAATGTTATAGATGATAGGAAGTAAGGACATAAGAAATTTATCAGGAATGTTGGGACAGATTTTAATGACACAATGAGGGAAATGTATTAACAAATGACTGGGAGAAGGAAAAACTGAGAATGATGAATGATATAATATTTGCTAGTGCTTGATGTGACAGGAATGGAGGAGGAAGAATTGCAAGACACTGCCTCAGAACAGGACTGGCAGATGAAGCTGGCTACTCTTGTGGCATTGTGCCATGCACCCTATGAAAGTTGCCTCCATTGTCTTTCCTTGCTGTACCCCTAAGTATCTCTGAAATTTCTGTTAGATATTACTTCATTATGTGATCTTCTCTATATAATTGCATTTTGAAGCTTATAGCACCTAGCACAAACCTGGGTCTGTGACTATATTCTGTAAACACTTTCTGATTATTTTGAAACTGTAAATTATTCTAGGAGTAGAAATGTGGCATAGCATGTTTAGTAGGAAATAACTACATGTGACATGTTTTCCTTAGCTATTTGAGAGCTCTGGACCTACACCTGAGGTGTGGGACATTAGGAAGAAGGGTGTTAGAAAGAGAGGAAATACCCACCAGTGGTCCCCAAAAATCTGCCCTTTCTATTTTCTCATGCAGGTTCAGGCCATGGAAAAATTGTGTGATGAAGTCAGTGTTGTGGGTTCAAATCCCACTCTGAAGTTATGTTTTTTTATAATTAAAGATTATAATACTAACTATAAATCATAAACTAAAAGATGTTTTATATAGAAAATATCTCTCCCTTAATTCCACCATACTAATAGAGCAGTTGCTTTCATTTTTGTGCTCCTTTCCAATATTTGTTCCTATACATATTTTAAATAATTATAATGGTAGCAAAGATGTTTTATGTTTTGATTTTTCACATAAAATAATTTTTCCATGTTACACAGTCTTAATTATAGTTTTTCATGGGCTTCTGTGCCATTACTAATTGTATTCCCATAGGACAGCTGTGCTAGTTGGTAACTTTCATACTACCAATTAGTCTCAAATTTGAGAAGAGAAACTACTTGGTCAAAGGAGTATGAATATTTAGACAGCTTTCGAGGTATTGCTGGATTGTTTTCCAAAATGTGGCAATTTATAATCCACCAAACATTTCCACCTCACTTGCTAGTGTTACTATTTGAAATGATTCCATTATTTTAATTAAAATATTTGATTGCTATAAAATATAACTGTAAAAATGTCTTACTATATATTTCTTTGAGGGTTGGCAAGATTTAGTGGGTCCCCCATATGTTTAAAATGATATCAAAATGAAAAATTATACATATATGACAAGTTTACAGAGGAGTTACAAGAAGAATACAAAGATCTCTGCATACCTGTACCCTAACGCATCAGTTGCACACATCTTACCACATTGTTTTATCATAAACCAGCTTTTAATGAACCAGTTGAGAGTATGCTGAATATACCATGTCCCTTTACTGCATTAATAATATTGCATCATGTTAAATTTTCCTTAATTTTATAGTTACACTATTATTATATAAGCAAATATCCTTGTTCTTAGGAAATATGCATTTGTTTTATTTAATCTACAGTTCATATTTCATTTTTACAAGTTGTTTCAATAGTATCTTTGAAAACAATTTTTTTTGCTGTCCAGGAACCAATCTGAGATCATGCATGCACTTAGTTGCCACGCTTCTTCAGTTTCCTTCCATATAGAACATTTTCTCAGTATTTTTTTTTTGTCTTTCATTACCCTGACATTTTCAGAGTAGGGGCCAATTATTTTGTAGAATATCCAGCAGTGTGCCGGTAAATGTTTAACAGATGTCTTTTAAAAAAAAAGTCCTGCTGTGTAGCATTTGCTGATTTCCCTGGTGTAAATATTTCTATCACGGTTGATGTCAAGCTACCAATGTGATGTTGCTGAAAGTGCCATTGTGTCATTGGAAAGAATTGTGCACAGTTGGCTCTCCTGAGTTCCAGCACATCACTGAATCTACCTCAATTTGGGTTTGTCGGCTTGCTTTCTCATGAATCTAATAGGAGCAACAACAAAGTAAGGCAGTGTCCTTCTTAGTGCATCATACCAAGGAGGCACATAATATAGTTATGTCCTACCTGTACATATCTCTAAGTATACATACATACATATATATTCATATATGTGTGTGTGTGTATGTGTATATGTGTATGTTTATTTCTGCCTCCGTATATGGAATGGATGGAAATGAGGATGTGGGGGATGTTCTGACATTCTGGTTGAAGTAAAGAAAGTCAAATCCTCAAAGTCTCATCATCTCCATATTGTGTCCCTGAAAGGGCTCTGAGTTGCATAATTTGACAAAAATCACTATCCTAAAGACTGGGAGTTGTTTTGTGCAGGTCTCAATAGTGGAGTATATAAACCCAAAGTACCTACCAATGGGTAAGAAAAATCTACACATAGAAACACAAACCCTGTTAGAGAAAATGTGATGACTCATCCATAAAAATATTCACTCAGAACAGAATCAGGAAGAGGTCACAGAAGCCACAGCACTAGAGTACAGTTCCAAGTTAGGAGTGTCAGTTTGCATTAAATTAAGTTGGATCTAGTGATGATACTCAGAGAAGAGAGGAGTGTCTTAGATTGTGGCACCCCAAAAACCAACCTGGAGACAAGGAATTGGGTGGTTTATTTGGGAGCTAATCATAGGAAACACCAGTAGAGAGAGGATGGAGTAGAAGAAAATACAGGGTGTGGTGGTGAGCAGTTGATTTCCCTAAGCAATCAGAACCTGATCCCACTGGGAACCACTGGGAGACCATGCAGGGCATGTGCCAGAGTTGTTTTACCTGAGGTGCAAGGAAGCTGGGTATTTATCAACCAGCTCCCATCTATCATTTGCTAGGGACTGCTCACAAGGGCATCAGACCCCTTGGAAATATCTGCCTGTACCACTCCCAGGTGAAGCCTCATCCTGTATTTGGAGAAAGCCTATTTTCAATAGAAAGACATTAGCATGTACAGGACTGATGAAAGTGGCAGAGATATTGGCAGGTTCCAAAGAGCGTCTGCTGCAAGGGGCAAAAATGTTTGCCTACCTTTGGAAATGGAAAAGTAAGATGTACTATATAACTGAACTCTAACCTGAGCTGTGCAATATAGTGGCTATAATGTCTAGATCAGTTAAGACTTGAGAAGAATGAGTAAAAGTGGCTCATCAGGCAGAAAGGTATACCTTTGTAGCCTCCAGATTCCCTTTAGACGAGCTTCTCTGGCAGGTCTTAGCTGTTCCTTTTAGACAAACATAGATTTTTACTGCATGTGTATGTGTCAAGGATAAGTTTACTCTGCAACCCTTAGTTATAGGAAATATCACTTTCTTCAATTTGTTCAAATTAAATGTCATATATTCATAACCCTGCCCACTTCTTAGTTGACAGGATATTTAATCTCATGCATTACTAGAACTCCTTAAACCTGAGTACATAAAACATACAGGGTCCAGGTTTATGTGGAGCTAGAGAACCATTGTAGAGATTAGGTCCTCAGTCCATGGTGGTGTATACCATTATTACTTTAGTCTGTCACTGATTGGTCATTCATTCAGTACTGCCTGGGCTCAGAGAGGCCCTTTATGGTGACCATCACTTACAGAGACCCTCCCTCATCACTTCTCCCATGGCTGAAGAGCACAGTCCTGAGGCTATACAGAATCCCTTGTGATTGCCCACTAGGGTGCAGTTTCAGATGGGGCTGAGTCTTTTCCATATGTACTTCTCCAGTTCCCATACTTAACCTGTAGTACATGCTTCTATACCTCTTTCTCAGGGAATATAAATCATAATCTTTAGCAATGGGCTTCAAAAACCCTTTACTCTTATAAAAACCCCTTATTACTCTGTCTCAGAGCCTGAGACAAGAATGTAAGAACAGGTAGTTCAGTCCCAAAGAAGGGAATAGGGAAAGAGAGAGAGAGGGAATGGAAAAAGCCAATGAAATATGCATGAATGATCTGGTTTTTCTAAGGGCAACTGAGGCTTTGTCTCCTTGAGACCTTATTATTATTCCACCGGGACTGGAACATTTATCTGTTGATTTTTGTCCTTCATTGGTTAAAGTTTTCCCTTGGGAGGCATTCACATCCCCGTATTTCCAGGTTGCACTTGTGTGGAACTGATCAGGCTTTCTAAGCTTGCAAGAAAGCTCTGAGGCAGCAAGCAGTTCCCAAATGGATGTGAGATGCTGGCAATGTACGGTGAATTACCTTCCTATGCTAAAATTGGGTGGGGCAAGGTTTGGTAGCGTGATACATTATAAGTGTCTGTTAAATACCTGTTTTGGACATGAATCTTGTGCACTTCCTCAGATTCTCTTGACTACTTCTCTCTTTCTGAAGGTGCCAGGCTTCTCCACCATTACCATGTTTGCTGAGATCCCCATGCTGGTTGGAGTCAAGTTGCATCCTGGGACTTTCACAGCCCATATAACCCATGCTCTGGGCTAATCTGTGCCAACACCCCCTCCATTTTCAGACTTGTATGAAACAGCACATTCTGGGAGCATCTGGCTTCCTGAACTACTGACAAGGGGCTAGATGACACAATCTAGAGGTAAAGGGGCGTTAGTTCTCTGTGAGGCAAACCTTTGCCAATGGAAAACCAGAGGCACGAGGGAGCTGATCATATAAATTCCTCCTCCTTTCTCCCTTCTATGGACTGCTGGGACAAGTGGTTTCTTATTGCACCTTCCAGAGGAATCCTGGTACAAAGAGACATACATGCCAAGTTACCTATTATTTAGGTTCTTGGCTTATCATAAAGCTATGGCCAGTGCAGTAACAAATTATGTCACTTATTTTTGCCTGCCTCATTGCCCCTTTTCTTTCTCACTCTCACTGTCATGGGCTTGTACCAAATAAAATGGCAGTGCTCTAATCCTTACCTTGGGTTCTGCTTATTAGAGCACCCAGACTAAGTAACTATGCTTCTTATACCTCCACCACCTGCACCCTTGCTAGTAGTAGTGTTGTATGAGACAAACTAAACATCTTAAATTACATTCTGGAGAAAAGGTATAAAAGAAGGTGCTGACCAATATTCTTGTTTTACTTGTTGATGCTAGAGATAAGTAACTATGAAAAAATGTATAAGAACCTTATTTCCTTTTGTTTGTAATATCCTTAAATTAAGTAGTAGATATCTTGCCCTAAGAAGAAAAATTCTGGACTAATTTCTACTCCCAGATTGTATCTGCCTGCCACAGAAGACTTAGACAATCTTCTAATCACACGGGTGTTCTTAAATGCAGAGAGAGACAAATCATACAGCGATCGCCTCTATCATGGTAAATTATAAGCTAAATGGAAGACAAGGGTTTATTTTCAAAGGGCATGGGGTTCTAATTATTCTTGAAGGTTGTACAGTGTTAATGGGAAGAATTAATGGCTTATTAAAATCATGCCTGTCCAGTATGCTGACCTAAATGAACCAGTGGGACATACTTCCATCTATAGTTACTTAACTCAAATGTATTTTTAATTAAATAGATTTGCATATCAAAGATCAGTTTCTTCCAATGTAATTCTTTCTTATTTCTTCAAGAGTGGTATACTTAGACTTGACTTAGTTCTGTGACGATAAATATATCACGTAACTCACTGGCATCTAATCTATCTAAGGAAAGGATGTTATACTCATTGATCCTTGATTCTGTATGGGAAAGGACTTGAAAATTGTAAATTATACTGTTCCCAAATGTAGAGACCAACCTAGGCAATCATAGAATAACTATGGAACTGTCACTACATGGTCTCTGAACCTTGTCTTCCTCAAGTTGAAAATCTTGATCTAAGTAGGTTTAGACCAAAGGTCAGCATTTCCTCAGCTCTTATCTATGGAATCTATTCTTCCCCAAGATTCACAGCACATTAGTTACATTTTACGTTCCACAGGTACCCATAGTTCCTCCTATTATTCCATCACTTTAATGAGAAAACAATGAATGGACAAAAATAATGACTAGATAAAACATACTATTTTTGAGGTAACAGTTTTTAGATGCTGCAATGTTAGCTGAAATACAGTGATGAAATCTTTTAAAAAATAATATTACAGGTTACCCTTAACAATAATTACACATTTAGACTTAACTGACAGAATTTCAACATATAAATCTCTTAAGTGGATTGTCATTTCAGGTTATACAATATTTACGTATATTTGAAAGTGAATACTGAGGTGTTAATGATAAATCTGGAAAAATGACATGGCCTTTTAATATTATGAATCTTATTGAGGGAGGCCAGAAATAATGTTGATATGGGTGTTTGGCCATTCGGCTTTTCAAAAGTTGATATATAAGAGAATATTTGATTTTGGCTAAATACCAAGGCTGAAGCCAACTTTCAAGTGTCCTTAGCATTCTGTTCCTGCTTCAGCCTTTTAGTAAGTTTTCTTTCTAAAATTACTTTTAAAATGTACTTTTGATGAGAAAGCTGCCAAGGCCATTGCGAGATCTGAGGCACCTCTAGTACCCACTCAAAGCTGTGAATGTTCCAGGCTTTGTTCCCTATCAGGAGGATGTGCACATTTCCCAATGACTCCTCTTTGCTCTTAACTTTGGATGTGCTCATTTATTTCTTTATTTTTTTTTAGAGACAAGGGCTCTCTCTCTATCATCCAGGCTAGAGTGCAGTTACATGATCATAGCTCACTGCAGCCGCAAGCTCCCGGGCCCAAGCTATCCTCCTGCCTCAGTCTCCCAAAGCACTGGGATTACAGGTGTGAGCTGCCACAACCAGGCTCATTTTTAATGGTGCCAAAAAACTAAAGAAACAAAAGATAGAAAGAAGTTATTAGATAAATTTGACCACTACTCTAGGTCACATTTTGGAGAAATGAGTAGCCTGAGGTACAAGAAGACATGGAAATCCTGGCTGCCTAGCATATTGAAATAGTTCTGTAAAGTATCTTGAGGCCATAAAAGAAAATAAAAAGGAAAAAACCAAGATAAAGAACTACAAAATTGTATAAGCTCTTTGAAGGCAGAGGCCATGGTTTCTGTTTTTTTGTTATGATTTAGTACTGGAAAAATTAATCTAGATTCCAGCAGCTTTTTCTCCTCTAGTGAAAGAACTATCCCAGTCAAAAGAAAACTCTAGGAAAAGGGAACCCCATGTTTTTAATGGTTTTCCCTCTTCCACATCCTCTGTCTGTGATAGTTTAGTGACCAATCACTAATTATTCCAACAAATATTTATTGAGTGTCTTCTGTGTGGCACTTCCCGTTGCCATAAAGATAGGAACAAGACAAACTTGATCTTTGCCTCAGGCTCTAGCTAAAATTTAAGGCCTAGATAATGTAGCCTTGAAGATTGACTTAGAATGGCCTCAGTCATATGCAGAGGGTACATCTGATCCTCTGATACATTTTGTAGGAAATACTATTGTGTACATGCTTGCATATTCTCTTATATTCTTTCAAGGAATCAGAATTCCTTGGGATATAGAAACTAAAATTAAGGTGCTACTTATTAAAGTGCATATAAATGAGATAATTAAACAACCAGACTACTTTCAGTATATATAAAACCAAGCCTGGGGCTGGGAAGTATTTCCCAGGATATCCCATTCTGTACCTCTAACACCATATACTCATTCCAAACACAAGAATAAAAGTAATGTTGCAGATGGCTCCATTCAAGGAATATGGTGGGTTATTTTTATATCTTTCCCATGTTGATAAGTGTGTAGTCACTGATGTGTTTTTGCTGTAGCCATTGTATACATCTGCAGAACAATTTCTTAGACAAAATGCAATCCTGCTTCTCATATGAATATTTGCCTCTTTCATCACTTAGATCATCTTAAATAATCAATTTTCAATGAGCTGCAATATTTAGAGGCCAAGATACACATTAGAGGGCTTATTTTGTAAAAAGAGCTAATTTGAATTCTCCCTATATTAGTCAGGGCCCCAACAAGAAACAGATGATGCTTTTGACTTAGGATACTTCAAGGAGGGATTAATAAAGGCACTATTTATAAAGCTGTGGGTGGGACATAGAGGAACTATAAAAGATACTACAGGAATCACAAACCTTAGTGTTGGTAACCGCAAAGATGTTACTACTTCCCAGCCTGAAGGGAGATGGGAAAGCATTAACTGGGATCCAGAAGGCAAGAGTCTTCTAGGGAAGTTTGCCTTCAGTTGAGAAATCCACCCAGCTCAAGACAAACTGTCAGGGAGGGAGATATGGAAATAAATATTTTGACTTCAATTTATGTTCGTCCTGATCTTCCACTAAGGGTTTTTATGAGCCAAACCTAAGTGGAAACCAAAGGACAAAGAAGACATTGATATAATTTATACAGACCAGGCTCTCAAGGCAGAAAGCAGGTCTACAGGGGCAAATGGAAGATATCTTGGTACAATATCCCTATTAATTAAAAATCCCTTAAGCTTTGGGGCAAGATTACAAAATCATTCTTTTGCTTGAGTCATGTTTCCAATTTTGTACATTTATATATGCCTCTTCTGAGCCCCTATTTTTGTACTAAGCTCTGTTTGGTGTAAGTAAAATAAACAAAAATCCCATGCTGCAAGCAGTATTCTGTTGGTGGCCATTTCTCTAAGTCAAGAGATATTTAGTTGCAAGAGAAAGTCACTCAAGTTAGGAATTTAAAAAAATATTGCTGGTAAGAAATTCTCCCGATTGTTGTAAATCTGTCAAGCAACTACTCCCTGGGTTCTCTATTATACACCTCTCTTCTTTCTTTCTCTCCCTCCTCTTTCTCAATCTCTCTCTCCATACATCCTCCCAAACCCTCAAGAAGTGATTTTGCTTGTTTACATATCCCTCCAAATCTGTTCCCTTCACTTACAGGCAGGCTTCATTTTGAGGCTCTTATTGTCTACTTCCCTGTATTTTCAGTTTGCATGTGCTTTGCTATCTACTCTGTTTCCAGTAATTTATATGAAAGTGCTTTGAAAACTTTGAAGTGGTGGTCATCCTCTTCCAGCCTACATTACTCTTACTCCAAAAATGTTGTTCATATGACAGGTGCTCTCCTATTGCCAGATCCACTCACCCATTTGTTCTTTTTTGAAAATTTGTTTGAATAGTAAGTACCTTTTCACACCAGAGGTCAAGGGGAAATTACCAAGGAATGATGAACATTTCATTCACTGAAGTTGACATTGGTGCTGGGGTAGGCTGGCATATGATGAACTATATAGGCTGTTGGAGGAAATTACTGGCAGGTAAAAGAAACCAAAGCCAGAGTTCAAAGTGATATCCTTTCAAGTCAGATTGCAGATCTAACCACTGTGCCCAAGACATGGGAGCACAGACTAACCAGACTGCAGAGTGGCTGAAACGTGGTAGAGGGCCCATTAGACTGGAGCAAGAATCTAGGTCCACCAACAGCAGAAACTGCATCTCAGAGATTGTTCAATGTTTCCGCACTCACCAAACTCATACACTTGGTAAGACTTATGGGGGATAGAGCTGGTTCCTGCTCTCAAGTGATTTTACTCTTTTACAAAGGTACAATAGGCAGTTGTTATTGGTTTAAATGGCCCCCTTTTAGTGATTTTGACTCGGTCTCCGTCTGCATTTTCTTTAATTTTGACATATACAGAAGACTTCTATTCCATTTTGAAATAACAAGTTAATGTGCTGCCTTTTGGAAGCATGGTTTTCATTTTGTTTCAGTTTATTTCACAATAACATATAACTCGTGTGTGTGTGTGTGTATGTGTTTGTGTGTGTGTACACATTCATGTTTTGATAGGAGTTGAAAAAGTTCAGTGGTATTGTGTCTGTTAATTGATCTACACTGTCTTCTGCAGAGGTTTTGTGATGGAAATGAAGCTGTAGTTTGTGCCTTCACCATTTTTCTAGCCCCTGGTTTTGAAGAACAACCATGGCCTAGACTGTGTGACTTGAGTTGACATTTGGAAAGAGAATTCCCTATATACAAGGTGTTGTTCTACATCTAATGTACTATCTCGGATTTTGAAACAGTGTTTGGACAAAAGCACACTTCCTTGGATTCGCTCTCCCTGGGATGCAGGTGCCATGTTATTTATTTTACTCTAGACCAGGTTTCTCAAAGTTGGAGTGCAAATAGAACTGCCTGAAAACCTTGCTGGAAGTGCAGAAGTGTAAATCATACCCCTGGGGACTGTGATCCAATAGATCACAGGTGGATTTGTTTTCCAGGGCTGCTGTAATAAATTACCACAAAACTAGACAGCTTAAACAACAGAAATTTATTGTCTCATGATTCTGGAGGCTGGACCCTAAGATCAAGGTGTTGGCAGGGTCACCCTCCTTCTGAAAGGGCTAGAGAAAGATCTTTTCCAGACTTCCTTCCTAACTTGTGGTAGTTCCTGGGCTTGTGGCAGCATAACTTCTGTCTTCATGTGGTATTCTCTCTGTATGCATGTATGTCCACATTTCTTTCTTTCATAAGGACACAAGTCCTATTGGATGAGAAGCCCACCCTACTCCAATTTAAGTAAGTTAAGAATTATTTAACTAATTACATCTGCAATGGCCATATTTCCAAATAGCACCACATTCTGAGGTACTAGGGACTAAGACTTCAACATACGAATTTTGGGAAGACACAATTCAACCCATAACAATAGATAACTACTAGAAACTGGCATTTTTACAAGATGTATCAAAACCCCCTTAAGCTTCTATTTATAATTTTCGCCCAATCTTGGATTCCAGTAGCCTTGATATGAAACAATTTGAAGTAAATTGGTCTGTTTAACACAGGTGCACCTGGATAGCACTTCTCCCCGAGCCAGCATCTTATGTTTCTTGCTTCTTGCCCCAGGCTTCTTTTACGTGATAGCATGGAATCCTGCTGTGTCCTACTCAGCTGGGACACACGAGTAACTCAGAATATGGAGGCGTTAATACTCCTTGGGCGGCCCTTGACCAACGGGGGATGACATGCAACAGACAGTAGCTTCTCTCTCTCTCATCCCCAGGTGAACAGGTCTGAGATCTATTTCATTCGGATTTTTAGAGATTTCTTCAAATTCAAACACCAGTCACTAGTAGCAGTGGCCAACTTGATAATGCATTTTTTAGTTGTCTTGTCTGCCTTCTCCTTTATTTCTTCAGTTTCTTACCCTTGTTGCCTGAGTTCACTTCCCAAATAAATGATGTGTATCAAAACCCTTTCCTCAAACTCTGTTTAGGAAGATCTAAGCTTCCCAAGTGATCTTGATGTAAACGATCCATGGACCAATCTTTGAGAAATCTCCAAATCTTGGTGCAAAACAAGATGGGTTAAAATTACTCTTGACGTGCTTGTTAAATAGCGCATTCCTCATGCCACTCTCATTAATCCAAGAAATGTAAGAGAGATTCTGAAGCCAGGAGTTATATGAGAAGAAGTCCAAAATCAAAGTAAATCTCAGAATGAGGAGCAGGTCAGGTGCAGTGGCTCATGCTTGTTATTTCAGTACTTTGGGAGACCGAGGCGGGTGGATCACTTGAGCCCAGGAGTTCAAGACCAGCCTGGCCAACATGGCGAAATCCTGTCTCTACAGGAAATACAAAAAATTAGTCCAGCTTGTTGGTTCATGCTTGTAGTGCCGGCTACTTGGGAGGCTGAGGTTGGGGGTATCACTCAAGACCAGGAGTTTGAGGCTACAGTGAGCTATGATCGCACCACTGCACTCTGGCCTATGCAACAGAGTGAGACCCTGTCTCTGAAAAAAAAAAAGTAAAAAAGAAAAAGGAGGAGCCATCCTCTGTGACAGAAGCCAGCAAGTACCCAGATACTATGGCTAGTACTGTCTGTCCTCAGAAGATATCTGGGTGATGGGTCAGTGTGACTCAATTATCAAAGCCTCATTATCTCTGTGTACTTAGAATATTTATTTTGAGGCCCTCTAAAGCTGTGGGTCAAACACTGTCACCCTTTCATGAAGCAGGCTCCTATGAGGCCCCAGAGGTGATGAAGAGGTGGGAAGGCCAGCAGGTTAATAGAATGTGATTATCTCCCCGCTGTGTTTCATGGAAACAGGACTCATGTCACAGAAAAGCCTATGCCAGCTGAAAGCTTCATTTAAATAAGCCCCCAATTTATCATAGCCTTACACATGGCAGAACTGATGTTCTAACCTGAATTTTATGCTTCTGCTACTAGGCTGACAGAGGGCCAGTTCTCTGTGGGGCTGACTCAGCAGTTAAAAAAGCCAAACAATTACTAACCAGAATGGCCAGCTCAACAGAAAGGATGACAACTGTGGGCTCTGAATAGCAGGATTTAAAATCCAAGCCAGAGCTTGTCAGTCCTCTGTGCCTAGACACATTTGGGGGAAAATCCCTGAAGGAGAAGAGAAGTAATAAACCAAGGAAGATAAATTCAAAAATTATATATACATAATTTTTTTTCTATTAAAATGATAGCATTATCTTAACCAAGGATAAAACATTTAGTGCCCAGAAAACCGCTTTCTTCATGGATGACCCATCATGGAGGAATAGTAAATAAAAGAATATAACAAGGACAGACCAGCCAGGCTGGCCTAAGCAGAGACCCTAAATCTGCTGGTAATGGAACAAGCCACTGAATGGATATCTTAATACCCGTGTTGCACTTGAAGGGGTTTGGACTTGGGCAGATTTGGGTTTATACCACAACTTTACCACTTACCAGCTGAGTGCCAGCCAGATACTTAACTTCTCTAATAATACTACCTTGCACAGTTGTGAGGATTAAATGAAAGAATGGGTTAAAAGTATCTAGCTTAATTCTTAGTACATAGTAGCCATTCAATAAATGGTGTATATTAAAGTATTGTCATAAGAAAACAATTTTGTGAACCATAATTTAGCATACACAGGATGCATCTTGGACTTTATGTAAGCAATCTTAGTTTATGAAGTACTTAACCTAGTTGCACTACAGCCCCTGGGCATGGATTACAATAACAGAATTACAGGAAATCTTTTGTATATATGAAATAAATATATGCATTTATGTGTATGCCTATAGTGTTATGCATTTATATGTGCATTTATATTTTTATTTTAAATATTATTCTTTTAAATATCTGTTCTCTCTTGTCTGGTTACTTTTTCATGGTTGCAGTATCTTCTCAGCTCTGTGAGGTGCTGATAGATTATTTGGGAAGAGGAAAGGCTAAACAAAATAACTGTTTCCTCTAATTGCTTTTTGTGCTCATCTAGTGATCCTTGGCTGTCTGTTTACATTTACAAGAGGGACACTAAAAAGCCAATTGGAAGCTTTTAGAGTTGAATTGATCAACTGCAAATATTTCCATAGAGTTTTCTAGCTGGGTCATTTTTTGGGGGGAACCTTTGATTAAGGCTTTTCTCTCTGGGGGAGATCATATTCCTTAGAGTAGGCTCTTCTTGTAGCCTCAAGGCTTGCCTTAAGGATGAAGGCATGGTGACTGGAATTCTAAGAGCAACATGGAAGAGAGGTCTAGGAAGACCTCACTGTCCATATTACCTGTTTCCACCATGAACACAAGGCACGAAGACCTTACTTTTGATCTTTCCAGAAAATAAATTTCCAATAATGTTCTAGGGTGAGTGGAAGAAGTTTCAAGGAGTAAAAGAGTAGATCTAGCAACCTAATTGTTTCCTAAATAGATTTTGAACTCAGTTTCCTTATTTTGCATCGTTCCTTTCCCCTTCTGTCCCCCACTTCTGGAGATACATAAATGCTGCCATTGGGGATTTTGTTGTGTAAGTTGAAGTATATCGTGTTGTTTCCTTGTTGATCTCTTCAAATTCAGTGTTCTCATGCCTCCTAAAATCTTTTATGCCTGCTTGTCCATCAGCTTTCCAGTTTCCAAAATTTTGTTAGTGTTGCATCTTCTTCTGTTTCCCTACACTTTGTGGTTTTATGCTTTTAAAAACAATAAAAATTTATTGAGGAAATTTGTTCTATCTGCTCTTTACCTATAGATATGTACTTTTATTATGATCCTGAATTACTTTCTTATTTTATTATAATCCTGAATTAGAGATATGTAATGTAGAAGTTTAATCTTTTGTCCTTTCATAGATAGTACGCAGCAAAGCAAAGTTCCAAAAATGAAGACAAAAGTGGAAAAGAAATGGATTTTGTTCCTTGAACTGTGTACTTGAAACTGGCCTTCAGTCCTGTCACATTCATGGTCTTATATTTGGTTAGGACATTTATGAGTGTTTCTTCTCACAAGTCCCCCATGTGAGTAGTTTAATGAAATATGCACTGTCTTCATCTGGTATCTTCCCTCAAGAATATGTCATATGAGACACAAGTCCATGTCCCAGAACTGCTCCTTAAATTCTTGGTACCTCTAAGAATGTTGAATAGACAAGTACAATGACCAGGAAAAAGGCACTGGTATGTGTGTGTGTATGTTTGTATAGACTTGTTTTGGACATTGATATGAGCTGTGCTTTCAATTCTCATTCTACTTACTGATATGAACTTTGGTGGTCATGAATAAAGCAAGCTCTCATGCCTGGTGATGAACTTAGTTATGCAAGCTGATTCTTATTCTGGCATATGTGTTCCAGCTTTCCCAGAACTCTCAGCAGATATAGATTGTAGTCCCTTCCAAAACCTGTGATCCAGACATTCCCTCTTTGGGATATGCTGCCCTTGTTTTTCCTTCCCACAGTACATCAAAAACATAGAGGAAGGTAGGGGAAAAAAAAAAAAAAAAGAAAACCTCCTTTTGATCTCTTCCAGGAGAGCTGCCATATCTTCCTGTTGTCACTGCCAGCCTGTCATACTGCCTCCTGTTTCTTCACTTACATCCAGAAAAAAAAAAATTGCAGATGTTTCTGAAGCACCAAACTTCTAAAGCTTATTTACCAATTCTCCTCGTGTCTGATCCAGTAAACTCCACCACATAAATTCTGGGTCCAAGAAGCTGTCATTGAACCCCTCTGGGCATCAGTTTCTCTATCTATGACATAAGGCGATGAAAACCTGTGATCCCTTCCAAACTTTAATAATCGTTCTCTATCTTTTGTTCACCCAGATTGTACCAGGGAGGATCTATATTTATACAAATTCAATTTTAGCAACCAAATGGAGAAGCAAGATACCAAAGAAGCCCTCTGATTAGACATTGTTAATAGAGAGGATGGTAAATCTGTTAAGCAGAGAGAGAGAGAGAGAGAGAAAGAGAGAGAGAGAGCTCTTCTTCCTTCTTTCACAGGACATTGGCTATTGCCTTGGGGAAAATAATTTAAGCCATTGTAGATCAAAATGGGGATGAGCCATCCTGCAACCAGACACACAGATTATTCTGAGAGATATGATGGGGTGTAGGTAATGGAGAAAAGGAGAGAGAACTGGGGAGGGGAGCTTCTCTGACTGACAAAATAGCCAAAGGAAGTAAGAGAATTGAGGTCAGGATGGGCAAGCCTTGCCCTTCTAGGAATGAGCATGGATCGGGAGTAAAACTGAAGAAGGCTTTATCCTCTTTCCCCAGAAGAACCTTTAGAAAGGTTGAACGGAAGCAGAGACATGAGCACTGGAAACTCCCAGCCTGTGGGAGTTTGTCAGGGAATGAGACAGACCAGAAGTGAAACTGGAGAGGGGTGAAGTAGTAAGAATTCAGGGCCAGGAAGCCAGGCTTCCAATTCTGGTTCCACAACTAACTAGCTGGGTCATTTGACCAGGTCTAGCCTTCAGGTTTCTAATCTGAAAGACTAACAAATTGGATTACTACTCTCTAAGATCTGAGAGTTTTAATATTTTTATAATTCTATGAAATGGAAAAAGGAAAGGTTCCTCTACATTTGTGAAAATACAATTATTGTTTTGATAATAATAATGCCAGTTACTAGCTACTATTGACTTACATGCTAGGCACTGAATTTAGCATTTTATATACATTACAACTTGTGAGTGAGTTACTTGCAAAAAACACAGATAAATATTTTAACAAAATTACATATTTAAAGAGGCAAAGCCACAATTCAAACTCAGTCCAATAAACAATGAATTTTGGATCATAGAACTAGAGATTACCTTAAATGTAAACAAAGTATTGAAGCCAATATTTCCTTTTAACATATGAGGAAACAGACGACTAGAATTCTTATCCCAGTTCTCATTATAGGCATAAACTTGAGAAAGACACGCCCTTTCCCAGTTTTCTGGATCTCTAATTCTAACTGTAGCTTTTTTCCCCAATGCCCTAGGCTGCCTTCCAAAGAAAAATTACATCAAGCTGGTCTGCAGCTGTGTCTTTCAAGAAATAACTGCTTAGGGCACAGGAAAGTAACCTGAAACCCTTGGAGAAAGGCAGTCTTTCAGACAGGCCAGGTTCAGTATTTCTGAAGGGTCCTTTGCTATGTATGTGACTTTCAGGACCTGATTGGATGTGACTTGTTTTGTAATGAAACACTGTTTTCCAGAACCTTATACTCTGACTCTAACTCCATTCAAATTAGTGTATATAGCACTCATTTGCAACGTGTAAGGTTTGCCAAGTTATAACTGAGGGGAGAATCTGCCTTGCCTTGTCAAACTTTATACAAAGTGTCAGCATTGCTAGGGGGCCGACAGAGTGCCCTGCTTACATTTTTCCAATGTGCAAGTTTCCTGTCTCCTGTGAGCATTTACTGAGAAAGAGCTGGTGGCTTTGCTGTGTTATTTAATCTTGAACTGCCCTGGACCATTTCTGGAGTGAATAGCAAAGAAGTATGAGAAACAAAAACAATAACCCAGGAAGTAAAGAGCGGGAAAGAAATACAGTAAAACTGTAAGAGCTTTCTTTTTACCTTGGACTGTATCTCAACAAATGCCCTCTTTTCAAACTGCCTTCTCCCCGCTTTTATTTTAGGATAAAAATTTAAATGATACTTCAATATTTGATGTAAAATAAATCAAAAAACCGTAATACAAAATTATATATTACAGCTGCTATCATGCAACAATGAGCTTTCATAATGAAAAATTACTGGAAGGTGATATTTGAAAATAAAAATAGTTTTGAATTATGGTTGCTTGTATTTATTCTCAGTATGCTTACTAATTGTTTTATGGCCTTTTAATTAATCAAGCACAGAACTTTTAAATGAGTCTCCAGTAAAAAAAATGGGCAAAGGATAAAAGAAATTCACAAAAGAGGCCGGGCACAGTGGCTCACGCCTGTAATCCCAGCACTTTGGGAGGCCAAGGAGGGCAGATCACGGGGTCAGGAGATCGAGACCATCCTGGCCAACATGGTGAAACCAGGTTTCTACTAAAATAAAAAAAAATACAAAAATTAGCTGGGCGTGGTGTTGCATGCCTGTAATCCAAGCTACTGGGGAGGCTGAGGCAGGAGAATTGCTTGAACCCGGGAGTTGGAGGTTGCAGTGAGCCGAGATCATACCACTGCACTCTAGCCTGGTGACAGAGTAAGACCCTGTGTCAAAAAAAAAAAAAAAAAAAAAATTAAAAAATTCACAAAAGAAGCAAAACCGTAATCAACAAACATCAAACTTGCACAATTATATTTATGTTAAGCAGCACGATGTGATGGTTAATGTTATGTGTCAACTTCACTGGGCTATGAAGAGCTTTGGCCAAAGATGATTTGAGTGTGTCTGTGAGGGTATTTCTGGATGAAATTAGCACTGAATTGGTAGGCTGATTAAAGCAGATGGCCCTCCCTTATGTGAGAATGCGTCATCCACTCAATATCCGAATACAACAAAATACTAAGTAAGAGGAACTTCACCTACCAAACTGCCTGAACTTCGATATCTGGTCTTTTATTTGAGGACTTAAAATGAAAAATTGGGTCTTCTTAGGATACAAGCCTGCTGGCTTTCACAATGGAACTTATACCATTAGCTCTCCTGTTCTCAGGTCTTTCAATTAGGAAAGAAAATACAGTCAGCTCTCCGGGGTCTCCAGCTTGCCAATCTCTCTCTCGCACACACGCTCTCTCTCTCTCTCTCTCTCTCTCTCTCTGTTTCTCCATGGAAACAGAATCTATCTATCTATCTATCAGCTATGTAAAATAGACATGTATAGAGGCTATATACCCTCTCTATATATATCCTTTTAATTCCGTTTCTCTGGAGAAATCTGATTAATACAATATCTTAATAATAAAATATCTTATGCCTATTGTATGCCTAATGTGTATTGTATTAATACCTTTCCAAAATTTATATGTTGAAGTTCTAACCCCCAGTATACTGGAATATAACCTTATTTGGAATTAGGATAATTGCAAATACAATTAATTAAGATGAAGTAATACTAGACTAGGGTGGGCCCCTAATCCAATAGACTGATGCCCTTATACAAAGGGGATAATTTGGAGATAGACACACACAAGAAAAACACCATGTGAAGATACATGCAGACTTGAGGGAGATGTTTAAACAAGCCAAAGATTGCCAACAACCACCAGGAGCTAGGGAGGGGCATGGAGCAAATTCTCCCTCACTGTCCTCAGAAAGGAACCAATCTTGCCAATACCTTGGTCTCAGACTTCTAGCCTTTAGAACTATGAGATAGTAAATTTCCATTGTTTAATCCACTCAGTTGGTGGTACTTGGTTATGGTCACCCTAGCAAGCTAATACACATTTCATGTTAGAAAAAGTTAAAAAATGGATACAATCCAGTGTTGACATAGCTGTGGAGTTTACTTTTAATGGCAAAAACCGTGATTACTTCTGCACGAACCTAATAAAATTTTCTAGATATGTAAATAAATGGAATCATACAATATGCACTCTTCATTTGTCTGCTTTCTTTCACTCAGCAAAATTTTGAGATTGTGACCATTTTGTGTGTTTCAGTAGTTGGTTCCTTTGTATTACTAGACAGTATTCCATGATATGGATAGAACAGAATTTATTAATCTATTCATCTGTTGATGAGCATTTGGGTTGTTCTGTTTTTTTCCTATTACAAATAAGGCTGCCACAAACATAGTATACAAGTCATTGTGAACTTCGTTTTCATTTCTCTTATGTAAATACCTGGTGAGTGGGATGGCTAGGTTAGATTTTGGGCATATGTTTAACTTTTGAAAAAACTGCCAAAATATTTTTCAAAGTGGACATTCCATTTTACTTCCCATTAAGAATATGTAAGCATTTCACTTGCTTCACATCCTTGCTAGTGCCTGATACTGTCAGGATTTCTAATTGTAGCCATTCTAACAGGTGTGTAATCTCACTGGGGCTTTAATTTGAATTTCTCTAATGATTAATGACGTTGAACATCTTTTTGTGTGCTTATTTGCCATCCATATGTCTTCTTTGATTGGCCTGTTTACTTACTATTGTGACTTGAGAGTTCTTTAAATATTCTGGACACATGTCTTTTATCAAATATGTGATTGGCAAATATTTTGTCCTTGTGCATGACTTGCTTTTTCCTTCTTTCAATAGTGTATTTTGAGGAAAATTTCTTAATTGTGGTGAATCCCTGTTTATTCAGTTTTTCTTCTAGAAACTGTGCTTGGCTGTTACACTTAAAAAATTTTTGTGTCACTCAATTCACAAAGATTTTCTCATATATTTTCTTCTAGAAGCTTTATAAATGTAGCTTTGTGTAACTTTGTATCCTGCCAATTTGCTAATTTCATTTGTTCTAGTATCCTTTTATTTGATAATGTAGGATTTTATACATAAATAATCATTTCATCTGATAATAAAGGTAGTTTTAATTATTATTTTTCCATCTTTGTGCCTTTTATTTCCCTTTTTAAAATTCTTATTTTACTGGCTGGAACCTACAATGTACTGTTGAATAGAAGGGAGGAAAGTGGATATTCTTGCCTTTTTTATGATCTTAGGGGAAACTAATTCAATTATTCACCATAAGTATAGTAACGACTATACATTTTTTAAAGATGTCCTTTATCAGTATGAGACAGTTTCCCCTTATTCATAGTTTACTGAGAGTTTTAATCAGAAATAGATGTTGAAATTTTTCAAATGTTTTTCTAAATCTATTGAGATTTTTTAAAATCTGTTAAACCAAAATGTTAAACCAATCTATTCTGATAATAATTCTAATCTGATCATTATATTAATATATTATCTTTGTTTTTTTCAGCCAACCAATATTTTATTTAAACCTGTGAAATACTATGCAATTGCTGAGGTGTAATTTACTTCCAAAATTATGTGGTCACTTTTAAAATAGGTGTGATGTGATACTGAGAAAAATGTATGTTTTGTGGATTTGGCGTGG